>JAJJMA010012293.1:0-24758 GCA_023529015.1 Papaver nudicaule | reverse complement strand
GAAAACGCCTATGGAGGAAGGAAGTAGCAGGATAAACCCAAGCAGTCGGAGAGAACAGGTTCGAATGATAATGGAGATGGAAACCGATTTTTCAAGTGGTGGTTCTTCTAGAAGGGAAAGTAACCCTGATAAGGTGATTCGTTTTTTCGATCATCTCATAAGGAGTGATGAGAGAAGGATAGAACAGAGAATGAGAGAAGATGGTGGTCCTTCCTATGACTGCCGTATGTATGAGACGAGATCGTTTTTTCGTCGTCATAGTGAATAAATTTTGTTGATGCTGGGAGAGGATCGCTTTATTTCTGATGACGAGATAAGTGTAAAGGTTGAAGTAAAAGAGGATGTTGATGATACTGGTCCGTCTGCCGCAGCTTTTATCCCTGTTCTGCCGGTCGATGAACCTGTCGCAGATGTGAATGATCTTATTCCGGAGGTTTTTGTCCCCGAGGAGAATGTTGTTGCGATTCCTGCCAATGTGCCGATTATTGATGTGGATCGGCTTGATGGTCTTGATGAAGATCGTGGCACTGTGGCTGGACGGCTTCGTGGTAGACGTAGGAATGGGAGAAGTTGATGTATTTTTCCCTTTTTAAATGCATGTTTGTACCTTGTTTTTCTACGGAGTAATTGTTATGTTTTTTAGAATCTTTACTTTACTTATTATTTTCTTTAGCTATCATTTTTATGGTATTATGGTGTATCTTCGTTAGTATCTCTATTGGTGCCGAGTCTATCTTTGCTAAATGTATATTTTATGAACTCTACTGTTTATACCCGAGTGTTCGCGCCGAAGGATTTATTCTTTAAGTGGTATTATCCGAAGCGTATGTTTGTTGTTTGAAATACATTTGTTTTTTCTGAAAACTTTTTATATCCCTTGCTGACCTGTACTGATAAAAATATATATATATATATATATATTTGTGGACACCGTTTTTAGGACGTCGAAGTTGTTTTATGTCTTCGTTGAGTGTAACCGATTCTAATGATACGTCGTTTGTTCGTATGGATGCCCTTCTTTGAATCCATAAATATCATTGTTCAAGGGCACCAGCGAGACACTCGTGAAAGTACCTTTCTGTAAGCCCTTCCGAAGATGATGTTTACTTTTTCCCTGGGTTATCCGTATTTTAGTGTTGTTATTTTTATTCGTTTTACTGTTATACTAACGAGAGCGTGGTTCAGACCTTCTTCGGGAAGTCTGCTTGTAAAAATATGTTTCTCGCTGGCTGGAAGCATCACCCGAAGTACTTCGGACCTTCTTCGAGAGTGGTTCGGGCCTTCTTAGGGTCCAAATTTGTTTCTTCTTGGTGACGGTCCTTTTGCTTGATACTTTGATCCCATGGCCTTTGCTGGCGCCCTTGGTCTTGATATATGTTTTGGATGTAGAGTGTTCCTTCGATTGAGATACATTGTTTGGACGAGAGTGTCCTTCGCTGCTTCCTTTGTAGTTTGATGCTGACTTTTCTGCCACCTTTTTATTTGCTTCGGCCAGTTGCTTTTTTAACTTTTTTATCTTTCTGTTTTTCAAGACTAACTTTCTGAACCGTACAGCTCTCGCTGTATCTTCTTCGGTTGGTTGGTGTAAAGGAATGTCTTTGCTAGGAACAACCACTTCATCATCTTCCTCATTTTCTCCGTCTTCTTCTTGCACTTGCTGCCGAGGTAGCTCGTCAGCCTCTGGGAATCCTTTTCCCTCTGGGCCTAAGTCCTCTATATGTACTTCATCCTTGTTTACTTGTTCTCTGTGTTGGACTGTGCTTGCCGCTACCTCGGGTGACAACCCCTTGTCGAGAATCTAGTGTAATGTTGCCTCGAGGAGCCGGTCCCTTGCCTCGAAGATCCCACTCGTTGCTTCGGAGCATGCTCAGATCTCGAAGCCATTCTGGTTGCAACCTAACAGAAGACAAAAAACCCGTGAGGTCCCAGGCGGCTGCTGCAGTGTATTATGTCTGCCATGTAGGTCTGTTCGTTGCAACGGTTTTTATCGTGCGAGTTTTTGGCGTATGTCGTATTCGTTCCTTTTGGATTTATCCCTAACTATATATTTTGTCCTTTAGCCAAAACTATCTTTTCCAACGATTCCTTCGTAAAGTTTTGTTCCAGGTATAGCAGAGACCTTGCAAACCCTAAAAGCAAGTCTAAAGATTTTCACAATCGTTTTTCTCATTGCTGATCTTAATTGTAAGACATATATTATGAAAGTAAGTTACCATGCTTGAAATGGATTTCATCATGTGAAGGTTTGTAACCCTTAGACGCTGATCCGATTATTTGATGATTTGCTCATAAAACCCTTGAACATGCTAAAGTTTTTAATGATCTTTAGACGTTGAAGGTATTAGAGCATTTTTAAAGAACAAGCTTTGAAAACCCTAAAAAATAAGAAAGTTTATGAAAAATTTGAGAACCCGAAAAATCACAGGCAAACCCTAAGTTGTTTTAATCAGTCCCTGTTTCTAGCGCCAAACTGTATGGGTATAAAATCTGCATAGGTGCATCATGTTCTATAACCCTCAGATCTCAAACACACACATAGTTACTTAAACATGATTCAAGGTGCGAAGACCTCAAGAACAATACCGAAGACATGTAAAAAGATATCAATCAAAGAATCAAGCGTATAATAGATTATACTTCTGTTTTATTACTACAAGGATATGATCCTAAGGAGCTAGAGGATATACAGACCTAATCCCTCTCTCGCCACTTAAGTTACACCCAAAAATTCCAACCTCTACAATGTTTTCCAAGCTCGCCTTATATAGGCCGAGCTTGGGTGGTTTACAACTAATAAGACAATTGACTCAATCGTGGTGGTGTCAGTCCTTGTCGAGTAAGGCGGTTCCTTCGGCGGTACTCCGAAGATGGTTCTGGGGTTTCGGTCCTTTAAGGCAGGGTCCAAATCCCTTTCTTCTGATTCTTTACTCGGTGTCCTCGGTCTCATCTTTCTTTGGTTTGATCCCGAAGCTTCGCTACTTCTTCCTTTGGTGTGGTCTTGCTTCTTGGATCTCTGACACGTGTCCGAGAGGTTTTACCCTCCACAGATTCCTTGGCGTACAAGTCAAGTAATGATCCGTATACACGGTTCACGAGCTTGTTTGCATCAAGCAATTATTGTCTTTATTCCTGAGTAGCCTAGCCTTATTGATGTTACAAATAGAGGATTCCTATAAAGAAAACAACAAGTCGCAAGAATTTGGATTATGTGAAAACCCTTACACTTCGGTGTATATATACCTGTTGTTTAAAGAACTGTCATGTATAGTAATACTTGCTTCGGGAATTGTCCTGCGACTATTGAAATACTTTACTTGAGGTTGTGAAGCACATGTACGTACATATCTTCTCGATAGTATTAGGTCTGGTAATCATGGTTGGTTGTTCTCTTTCTTGGGGTATGTTGTCTAGTATTTAGCAAATATATTTTGGCGTCGACATAAGGGGATCGAACCTCACCTTCCCACGTAGAGATCACTTGATAATATTAGATAAGTAAGGATCTCAAACTATACTCAAAACCAACTTCAAAAACTATACACACATGAGATCTGACCATGCTCACAACAAAAAAGCCACATCTAAATCTCAACCGACATAAACTTCCATTTAGCCATATTTAGCTGCAAGCTCGCGATAGATCCAGTGGCCTTGCAAACTAAAACCGCCCCAACCCATGCACATAAAATAAGATCCATCTCAAAAAATCATTTTACCACCTCTCGAAATAACTCCAAACCATAAGTATAAAGTACGCATAGTCACTTAAAAACACATCAATATCATATCCTTGTAACAGATCCAGCAAATCTGTAAGCAAAGCCAATAAGCAACAGTGTAACGACATTGTAAGAGGAAAAAAGAAGATCCAGCGCATTCCAAGTAAGGGAACGACATAACGTGACTCCAAAACAGAACGAAAATGAACTCATAGCGAGAGAAACCAAACATACGCCATAACGACACCTAACCTAAAAACTGGAAATACCGAAGCATCAAAGTTACGAAATGCCACCCGGCAAGACAAGATAACGTCTCGTAGAGGAAACTACAACTACACCACCCATAGAGAAGTTCGATACGCCATAGTGCAGATCAAACATATAACGCGCCAAGTAGCATTACAGTAAACCGTGATCCATGGACATATAAAACAATGCAATCCCTAGTATAAGGTATAAACAATTACTTGGAATCTCGCATGATGGCATATAGTTCGAAAAGTACCGAAGAAGCATTTGTTACCAAAGAAGATGATAGCAAATAGCAGGTGAAGAACCAAGAAGAAGAAACACCTCAGCACCACGATACCTAGAACACCAAATAAAGAAGTAAAAGTGTCGCATTTCAAAAGTTCTGCAAAAGTGTCGCATTTCGATTTCATGGTGGCAAAAGAGGTGATACAGAGAGTTGACGGGAGACATATTCGTTTCATGGGAAATGTTTCATCACTAAATGTCAGAGCATAACCCATCACACGAACTGATTTATTTACAATGTTAAACGAGAACTCAGCATACCAAGCAATCTTGGGCCGACCATGGATAGACCATAGGGCATTACAGTTCCCCACGCCTTGAGGAACAATCAAGATGCAAAGAGAAAGATTGAAACCAATTATTAAGTAATAAAAGAAGCACAAGCACTAGTAGAAACCTGCAAGCAATGATAAATCAACACACTGCCACAACAAAAACACAACAACAAACACTTTCCGAAAGCTTATAAAAAGAACAATTAAAGGGTTCCAGAAAAGAAACGATGAACCAAATCGAGAGCCATAATATCGAAAGAAACTAAAGAACGCCACATTACAAGAACTACGACATGCACTAAAAGAAAGGTGCACATACTAAAGGAAAGGTGTACAAAGTTAATTCAAAGACCGACGCCAAGGAGGATACCGCGCCGGGATAAGATTAAGATTCAGACACTAACGAAAATGTGCACAAAATTAATTCAAAGACCCGCGCTAGGGAAGATACTCCATCAGGATAAGATAAAATTCATGTACTAAATGAATGATGCACAAAGTTAATTTAAAGAGCCGCGTTAAGGAGAATACCGAGCCAAGCTAAGATTAAGATTCGTGAACTATAAGAAAGGTGCACAAAGTTAATTCAAAGACCCGCGCTAAGGAGGATACCGCGCCAGAATAAGATTAAGATTCATGCACTGAAGGTAAGGTGCACAAAGGTAGTTAAAAGATCCGCGTTAAGGAGGATACCGCGCTGGGATAGGCCAAAGGATTACACAACAGAAAAATCAAATTCACTAAAAAAATACGATGGGCTGCGCCAAACTAGGACACTCAGCGGGGTCAACCTAAAGGAAATAATCATAACCCTAGCTACATTACGAAATGTACTCAACAACCAAATGATTCAATTAAAAAGAAGATGCATTATTACTACAAGAGCAATTTAGAGGAACTTAAGATCAATAGTAACTCCTTTCCCGGGAACAAAGAAAATCCTGGTGAACAATGTCTTGATCGTTTAGGCAATATAGAATGACTCATGCGGTTAAGGCATGATAAATGAAAACTGTCGGATTGAAGAAGTTAAGTCCATGAGTAAAATGGTAACTGATACGAAGAATGGCCGATTGTCTTCTGAAGGTTATCAAACGAAATGAGGGAACACTCGAGCCTGAGATAAACAAGACAAAACATTCCTCTGAGAGGAGAAGCAATAACGAATGTCGAATGTGATGGTCCCGGGCGAGATACAGTGCCCCATGGCTATAACAGAATAAATACCCTAATTATTAATAGGCGACTTGATTGGGACTCGTCCCAAGAAAAACGGCTCTGATAGGTATAAGTACTCCGTCTCGAGCAACAACCAACACTCAAATAGTTCCCGTCGGAAGGACTATTGTGATGGCCCGAGCAGAGTCAATAAGATAAGGAAATACATTGGATCATGCAAGATTCTTCACGGGTTAAGGAACTTTAAAATAATGAGTATATATCAAAGACTACGACATCTCAGAGCATCTCCAGGAACAATCATACAGATCCGTAATTACCGAGCAAAGACAATAAATGGGCAACCCGGAATCAAAACCACAACAGAAAAAGTAACATCAACAAACTATCGAATACTTATACTTAGAATTATCATAAATAAATAAATAAATAAAAAACAATCGCCCTGTGAAATCAAGACGACAAAACCACGGGAAAGACCAATCAATAAACCTGGAAATCTGGACTCGACTCAAGGAGCAAAATTACTTAACATAACAACCGTTAAAAAACCAAATAATTAATGTAGCGAATAACCTTAGCATAAAAGATAACAACAAACCTAGGGAAGCCGATAGGTCAACACCATAACCAACACCTAACATAAAACATGAAATTACATAGAACTGCCAAGCTTTCACAGGAAAAAAACATAAAAGAACTGTGAAAATTCATCAGCGGTATGTTAGGAACAACCTCTAATGAAGCAAAATTCTATTAACCACGCCGAGTCTTCGCTCAAAGAAGATCCCCACACACCAGAAATCGATCTCGGGTACAGTCGAGGCGGCATTACACATCAATAAAAACAACAAATTGACGACAAAGGTCATCCCAAACACTCTGCACAGTCTTCCGGGAAGAATCAGTTAGATGCCGACGATCGGAAGTACCAGCAGAATTCATGGCAGATGAAAAGGAAGCTTCGACATACCACCAAGAATCATAGGCGGCCTTATGACGATCACACATCTCCTGTAATAGCCTCTCAAACCATTTCGTCTTCGCATGAGCCTTCTCATATTCAGCCTCAACATCAGGAGAATCAAACCACACCTACAGAAAAGAAGATAAACCCACAATAACAACTAAATATGAAGAAAATGAAGCCAAACCAATCAACATCCATTACCCAGAAATCCAGGACATAATGCGACGACACATCAAACTGATAATTAACATTTTCACCCCAAGTGCGCAATACCATGCAACACTTGTTCATCCATGATCAACGATTCCACTATAACAGAGTTAAAAAAGAGGGTGAATCAGATGAGTACTAACAAAGAATGACCAATAATATGATAGAGTAATCAACAATTTGAAAGACTACACTTACATGTAGAAAAATCAGAAAAAACAATGGAAAAGCCAGGAAACGACATTAAGAGACAAAGAAGATGAAAAAGAACAAAGAAAATGAAGGCACATACAAAACCAAGCATATTTAAACACTAGTAGAAGACATATTTTCCCTTTCGGTGCGAGAAGAAAGAAAGGCAAAAGACAAGAAAGTGAACGGACACGGAACCCAAAAGGCGCAACGGGAAAAAAATATCAGGCGAAAAAACAAGCACAGACTGAGGATACCAGAGGACACGAAGAGAACCACCTGAAGACATCTGGAAGCAAGGACATGCAGTTTCGGACACCCTCGACAGAAACAATACCAACCCGAAGTAAACCACAAAAGCACTAAAGGGCAAAAGGTAGGTTATCGGGCATCATAAACAAAAAAAAAACACGAATGGTTTTAGATCACTTTCTCTTCTTTCAAGTAAACTTAAGAAGTGCAGAATGTGGGTACCATATTCCATATGGCCCTCAGGACCGGGTCACACTGGTATTCTGGCATGCAGTTGGTCACAAAATCAGTCATAACCCCCACTCGGCATATGGGTGGCCTGGGAGATGTAACTTACTACCCTTAAGTCCCTGAACTAGGATATTTGGTATATGTTGTCTAGTATTTTGCAACTACAGTACCCTTAACTTACTACCCTTAAGTCCCGTATTTTTTTCAAGTGCGATTAACAAAAAAAAAAAATAAAAAATAAAAAAAAATCAGTGCGTAAGGACATATTATGGGATAACAATATGGAGATGCGTTGAAATCACATATCATTCTTGGATACACTGAAAATACAATTGGTTTCTCTTGGTGATGTGATAGAATATCAAATACTTCATGAGTTATGGATGATATGGTTCATTTATATGCCAACAAAAGCTAATATAGTTGTTGACATTTAGATTTTGTTTTATTCAACAAAAAGTAATCACCCAACAATAAGTCCAGACACTAACTAGGACTTTACTGTAAAGGCAGTACGGACCATTTATGCACCAATGTAAATTTCAATTTAAGATCAATATCCTCAATTTAACATAACATTAAAATTCAATTTACATAGTGATCTGCCAATAGCAAACAATCTCTATGGCATTAGAGGGTTAATTAGTAAATCTGCACTATAGTGAATTCAAATATTTATTCTTTCATATGGTAATTAATCGAGGCTTATGATGTGTCTCAAGGTGATAATATAGAGGGGGCATGTTAATCTTTCCATATTCCGTTGATCGAATACTTTTCGCATCCTCAGGGTTTTGATGACGTAGGGCCTATTTAAATATTGACAACATCTGGAGACACAAATCACTTTGCATTCTAATAGGGTTCACTAATTATCATCATAAATATTATTATGCATAATAACACCATTAAAGGCATATATAAATGTAACTTTTAGAGATGACAATTTCAATTATTTTTCCGTTGTAGACCTACAGAAAACAACCCGTATAAAAATCTGACGAATAAAGAAACACAATTACTTTTACTATTCATTTGCAGATACCATGACGGACAATCAAATCAGTGAGATCTAAAGAGCGACAAAATACATGTTATCATACATGCCAATTAGATGACTCGCAACCTATGAATCAAATTACTATGATACAACCTGACCTACGTAATATGAAATTGTCGAGGAGACAAGAGTGGTAAGATTAGAAAAGTCAAACATCCAAGATTTATCGCCTCATATGATCGTCTATTAAGACCAACAAATAAGAAAAACAGTAAACGAGTTGTTAAAATGCTTTGTGTAACCGGAATATGAGGTAACCTACGATTAAGAATGTTAACCAATGTTCATTTAAATGAACCACACCGACTAATGATGGTTATATCCAAAATCCAACTAACGAATTAACATGTGAATGTGATGACAACATTGTAACATGGTTCAGAGTCGGGGAGAGCGACAATGATTAAGTACGTCGACATTCAAATCTCCATATTAGCAATGAGTCCATTGAAGGATGACGGGGAATATGATAAATGCCCAGAAAAGTCAATCAAGATGGGATACCAACTGCGACACCTATTAGAATGGCTCTCCAACACGACCTGAACTGTTTCGGCAGAAATTTGGAAAAAACATTTGCGATGAACTAACCCAAAGGATTTATAAAATATACGGTATTAAAAACCCAACTGAAGGTCAGGTCCTGGACTATGGTCATACTACACGAGGCGGGAATGGAAATGGAAGACTTCAATACAATGCCGAGAATTTCAGGATCTTAGAGTCAAATAGTCGGTAACCGGCGAGAAACTATGGTACTTGCGAAATAAGACAACACATTATGGATAAATTTGAGGAAAAAATAGCAATGGCGAACTCGAATTTGATTTACAGTCCCCTTCCGCATATATATTTACCATATTTACAATTTTATTTATGTTCTTTTTCCATATCTATTTTTTTTTTTCGATGCATATGTTATACATATAATTGCCTATATATGATGCATTAGCTTTAATCTATTAATATTCTTATTTGTATTCTTATACACATCCAATCGGGTGGTGCACGTGGAAAACCTAAGTCACTGATTACAAAAAAATGGTGGTAATCGTTGAAAAAAATGAGCATTCAGAAAATAACGGTCTTGTGCCGTTACGACACGGGTAAATTCCTAGTAATGATTATAATTTATATGGATTGATTTAATAGGCCTCCCAAAACAAATGATATGTTTTGTATGAAAACATATACATGTAGTCATAATGCGTCGAAGAATTGGTTTCAACTCAGGCTAATCTGTCCAGAAAAATATATTCGAAATTTTTAACTTTGATTAGTTGTGGACCTTTTACAAAAAATGGACTACAAATATACAGTATGAGGGTTTGAAGTGTTTGCAAATTAAGTTACTCACTGATAATGTCACTCCACAAAATACCCGAAAAGAAATCTTGTGCATTAGTTTTGAACAGTACACGAAAAAAAGTCTAGTGCAATTTGAACGAGATTTTTTTTTTGAAGAGGGCGAAATTGGATGGGGCATGGGGGACGAATAAAATTTCAACATGTGTCGATCTGTTTTGGCCTTTTTTTCCAAATTAATTGTCATTTACTTCTCATGTTTTACCCTTCCATAATTGTTTCATTATCTTATTAGTTGTCTCATACTAATAACTAACCTAAATTAGCGCGCAATACAAATCGATTTTAAAGGAAAGGAAAAAAATAAAATCTCACGAAATATTTTCTCATTAAAAATCATTTTAATAAATTTTGAAACCTAAAATCCCTTATTTTACTTTAGAGGTAAGTTCTTCATCTAAATAAAATCTATCACTAATTAAATTTTTATGAGTAGTTTGCACGATTTTATAATAGGTTTGATGAGTAATCAATTGGGTGAATGAGAGTGGATTTGATAAAGATAAGTTATTTGTGGACGTGATCAACGCCTAGAGATTGACAAGGGAAATCTTTGGGATGACGCCCTCACTTTAAGGCCATTCGAGATAACTAACAACACTAGATTTCCTGGGAGAGTGTAGTGTTTCCACTGCAATTTGATCTCAGAAACAACACGATTTTCTGCCCTAGAGTGAGAGAAAGGATGCAGAGGGGTTTTTGTTGTAAACACTAAGTTTGATTATAATTTTGGATAACCTTCAAAGTTACAGGAAATGAGAATATAAAGAAGAGAAACTAAAGCCCCATGTGCGACTCGTACAACTACAACAATAAGGTGACTGTTACCCACAGAAACACCCCTTAACCATGGGTTATCCCTTAATAGGGTTATGATGTCCGGTAACCAGGGATCTGCCCTTAACCAAGGAGGGTCTGCCTCCCGTTGGGACATGAAAAATACCCACTCCTTCAAATCATCCTTGTCCTCAAGGATGGAAGATACAAAATTATCCTGAATTCGACTGATGAGATGCATATTTGATGTAGCTTTTCCTTGAACACAATACGAGTCAAGACTGGTCCCCTTCACAGACTTCTGCATCGATGCACATACACCAATGGTCTCCCTCCTGTGGGTGGTAAAGCCATAGCCATCTTGCACATACATAAGCCCACTAACACCAGAACTTGTAGCTTGGTATGTGCTCATGGCAGATCCTTTTGTTCTATAAGTATTGGCCATAGTACCCTCAACATCGTGAGCCACAACCTCAAGAATAAGACTGGTAATGATAGCATAAGTACCTTCGAGCATAAGTGACATTTGTTGGTTAATCCCTGAGGTCTGAGCATGAATTTTCATGTTGTCTCCTTTATAATTAGCTTGTATGCAGAGTTGTAGTTGCAAGCATACCTCCAATACTAGCACAATAAGCCTGTCACTTCTGAGAGGAATATAAAACTTACTAATGACTTGCAACTCCAGCTTCTGACCTTTAGATATAATCTTCAGTTGCTTGAAGTATTTCACCTTAACGGCTACATTAGCTAGCTGTATGGAGCCGGAAGCCTTTGGTGAAGAGATTATGACATCTGGGCATGGGTAAGTACGAAAGAACACTTGAGAGACTCCATATGTGACAGCTGACTCAACCAATTCCTGGTTGTTCTTATAATTGCAGGCATAAGCAAGTTGGACTGATTTCACTTGTAGAATGGTCCCATAATAACTGTATAGGATAAGCCCTGTAAGTGACTCGACCATTGTAAGACCAATACTGATGCCACTGGCACTCTCCAAGCCTGTAGAAAATGAATTAATTTCTTGCCTCCAAGAGACCTCCAACATCGACAACTTGGGACTGTAAATCTTAGTGTAAATGAATGGAGTGGCCACTATCCCCCATAGAATTCCCCCCTCTAACGAACACAATTATTTTCCACCTGAGGCTTTTCTTTCTGACCCAAGAACCTATTTCAATTTCCATACTGGATATGATAACAGGAGACAGAGAGATTGATTTTGTACATTCCTTAGCCGAGAAAATTCCAGCGATATGGTGCACAAAATCAGCTGATTCCACCCCTTTATGTACTCTTCCTACACCAATTAGACCACCACAACCCCTTACCTCATCTTCCATGACCTTGTTCAAATTGCATATTCTAAGTACAGTTGACTCCAATATGCTGGGATCGTTCCTTGGTTCACATAATAAACTCCCATAGACCTTTAACAAAAATAGCGGATATTTCAATAGAAACCCAGTTCTTGAAAAGCTTAAGTAATATCTCCAGGATGTGAAATTTAACAAGGGGGTATGCCTCAAATTCCAGGAATAATCTTCTGTCATATAGGGTTCCTGAAGAATACCATACTCTTCCAATGTCTGCAACTGGTGACAACGAGAAACACTAAAGTGCACTTCTAAAAACCCATGTAAGAAAATAACCGAAGTCGTAAACAACAGTGTAACCTGCACAAGCTTTTCCTTGTTTCTTTGTATTGTTGTGTTACACTCCTTAGGACTCCTGTCAGCACCTTTCCTTCCCATACACAAGATTGAGTTCCCACTGGTACTACCAATAATCTTCTCATACTTATGTTTAAAGTTTGAAGCACTTATAGACATGTTGTTGTAAAATGAATCCTTTAATAAACCTGAGCCAAACTTTGATGTATGCCAGTTTTCATGGATACTATATGACCATTCTGCAATGCACCAGATCATCTTGAACTGTATCTTGGATATGAGGTTTTTCTGCTTCCCTTCAAAATTGATACCATACCGCCATAAGTAAACACCCAAGTCTTCTTTACCACCAGGCATAAATTCTGTACTCCTTTGACTGGATAGCCATCTGCCTTCGCTACATAAGCCACCAGAAACAAACTCATCAGTGTTTGTAGCTGCATTTTTGCATTCCACTCTCCTAGTCGAGAAGCCTCTGGCAATACTGAGTACCAGCATTAATTCCACCCCACAGCCAACACCCAAAACACCACAATTAACTCCGTAAACTCTCATCAGCAAGTGCTTGGTATCTCCTCCACTAAAATTTTTCTGGTGTAGAATTAACAATTCCAACACTCGACTATGATGTCGAGCAGTCACCGCCATGATGATACCGATCATGTTACAGTTGTTGTTTCCCACCATACATACAGAGAGATATCTTCTATTGCAACAACAGATTACTGAATGTTTAGTACAATCCAGAGTCGTGTGTAAACCAGTAACACAGACCATGTACATATTTCCCATTACCCTTACAAGGAATGTAAACGCACCATCACACTTGTCTCCTTTTTTAACAAGCTGTAGCACCTTCAATTTCGCACATAACAAATCTATACCCTTCATTTCTAGCACTCTTCCACGATCAAACACCCTGCCGGCAAAATCCAGCTTACAATAGGGACATTCTCCACTATTCGTACATAGATGAAATGACACGCAAGCATGCATACTTGTGCAACTCAATTCAGCCCATAGAAGAATACCTTGCTGCAACATTTTATCAAACATCTTTCTGGCATCAGCACTGTTACCTTCCTTATCATTTAGATTCACATTCAGTTTTGTAAACAAAGATTCTGATCGGTACCCATGATTCAAAATTGACATATAAATAAAATTCTCAAGGAAATCATGCATTAATTTTGACCAATTAACATGAATCAAACCAGTAATTGTATCCAAGTCAGACTTAGAACAACCAACATAATAAGAATTCCATCTGTTGTCTTCAAAGTCTTTCCCACGATCAAATAAGGTTCGAGAAGAATCCATACAATGATATAAACATTCTCCTTCCTTAGACAGCTTGCTCACAACGGCTTCATACTTGTTTACAAGTCGTTCATAACTTTTTCCCTCAATTGTACATTGATTTAACGAGTTGTAGCCGTTTACTTCAATACCCGTAACTCTTATACTTTGAAAATCAACCACTGAACTAAGGGATTTAGGTACAAAAATGTAGGGTTTACCTTCATCTCTTGCTGAATCTGAAGAATCGATAGGAATTGATGAGTTCTGATTAGATACCTTCTTCTGCAACTTCAGCCTTTCTTCTCTCGTCGAAGCTCTAAAAGCTTCAAGAGCTGCAGCAATAGATTTCTCCACAATCGTCTCCAGAGAAGAGATAAGGTCAATTTCAAACTTGTCCAAATCACCGGCTATCGACTCAATATCTTCAGATCCAATTTCAATGAAGTCGCCTGCTGGATCTGAAGAAGATAAATCTAAATCTACAACTGATTTTGAACCAACAAAATTTGCTTCACAATTGTTGCTGATTTCTCCTTGTTCATCTCCGATTTGTTTCACGATCAGCTTTGGTTCTTCTTCTACTCCTTCTGATTGAACTTTGAACAGAGAATTATACTTTTCTTTAAGCTTAGCAAGATCTTCTTCGAATCTGCGCTCATCCTCTAATTTCTTCAATTCAGCTGATAACAGCTCCTTCCTCTTATTGTTCCCTAGTATCGATCTCTGCTCAACAGAGGAATCTTGTTTGTACTCCATGATAGTATAGGTCACTCTGAATCGAGTGCTCTGATACCACTTGTAGTGTTTCCACTACAATTTGATCTCAGAAACAACACGATTTTCTGCCCTAGAGTGAGAGAAAGGATGCAGAGGGGTTTTTGTTGTAAACAACTAAGTTTTGATTATAATTTTGGATAACCTTCAAAGTTACAGGAAATGAGAATATAAAGAAGAGAAACTAAAGCCCCATATGCGACTCGCACAACTACAACAATAAGGTGACTGTTACCCACAGAAACACCCCTTAACCATGGGTTATCCCTTAACAGGGTTATGATGTCCGGTAACCAGGGATCTGCACTTAACCAATGAAGGTATGCCTCCCGTTGGGACATGACAGAGAGGGAGTGACCCTATTGACAACACATATTTCTATGTGGAGTCTTCTGTTGAACTCTTCAAGGTTGAAATATATTTCAACAGAAGACAAAACATGAAGGTATTCAACACAATAGTTATTATCCATTCTTTTTTATTAGGAATAATTCATATATTATTAATCTGAATCTGAATCAGAATCAACAGGATTACAAGATTTAGATGGAAGCCTGGCAACAAGCTGAGCTCCAATCCCTTTTTGAAGTACAACCCTAATCCTATGAAAAAGAAAATCACCCACTATGACATTCGCATCGTGACTAGCCATATAGTTGCGCAATCTCTTCAAAAACTCCACGGTGTCACTACCCAACTCTCCTAAAGTAGTAAAAGCCAGCACACCAAGACCAAATCCCTGAGCAGTACATTTCTCTAGATACTTGTCCTTTTTGCGAACGACAACATCCTCAATAGCCTTGCCCGGAACAAAAGCGCGCACCCCAACGCCTGTAAAAAGGTGAAACAACTGTGATATCCATACACACGTCCTGACCATTATCCCAGTTATACACCAAGACATCTGCAGGTCTCAAAGCCAAACCGGTATTTGAGAGGAACCCCAAATCAACCTCTTTCCTGGCTGGGACACCCGCACGATAACAAATATCAGCAAAGGAATCACGAACCAGGTCATGTCTATACTTGAGACCAATGCCACTGGAGCAATGCAAGGCATGGTCCCCAAAAATATCCATCTCCCTACCACAACTGGTGCAAAAATCTTGATTACAGATTTTTTTTTTTTTTTTTGATGCTCTGTTTCTACGCAACGACCGGCTACACTTTTTTTGTTTTAAGGTTAAGATAATTATCTTCGATATTTTAAGAGATAATAATATTGGTAATTACCATGAATTCAGGAGAAGATTTATGCGGTTAATAAAGAGGATTTTGTGGAAAAGTAAAACAGGAGAAATAAATGATAACTAATTTAGAGAAAAAACTACTAAAACAGATCGACACATGTCGAAATTTTATTTGTCCCCCATGCCCCCATCCAATTTCGCCCCCATCAAAAAAATTCTCCAATTTGAACTAGGACCTAACAATGAACATTTAAGGCTAGGAAGATTCATACACCTCGTTTGGTTGGGAGAATTGGATTCCTGGGAAAGAATCCAATTCCTTGAACCAAACATGATAAACCAACTCTGTAATCAAGATTTTGGATTCCTAGGAATCCAATTCACCTCAAAAGAATAGATTTCCATTGCATTGGTCTAGTAGTGCAATGGAATTGGATTCCTGGGTAAAAACAAAAGTCATTGAATTACTTCAACCAAACATTAGTTTTTGGGATTGGAATCCAATTCCTTGAACCAAACATGACAAACCAAATTTCTGTAATCAAGATTTTGGATTCCTAGGAATCCAATTCCCCCTAAAACAATAGATTTGCATTGCATTGGTCTAGTAGTGCAATGAAATTTGATTCCTGGGTAAAACAAAGGTAATTGAATTACTTCAACCAAACATTAGTTTTTGAAATTGGAATCCAATTCTCCCAACCAAACGAGGTGTAAGTGAAAACTACCACCTGGCAGTGGCACCTACACTCCATAAACTTGTTTTAATTAGTGAAAACTACTATCTACCCCAAATAATATGGGTAGAAACTATATAAACCCACAATATGGATCTTCTACTACCAACCCCAAAGTTTTAAAAAGTTGTTATTAGAAAGCCCAAAAAGGGCTTGATTTTGAATTTTTCCCGGATGATGACGTCATCCATATTTTTATAATACCTAAACTAAACTCTTATATATAATTAATAGCCAACGTCTTTTATTTCCATATTTCAGTTTTTCTGTTGCAGGAAACCAGAGCTCAGAGCTCTGGGCGATTTTTTATAGGTTTTTCCTTTCTTTCTTCATTCAATTGACACACGAGAGCAAAAGTAAAACAGATCAGTTTCTTATAATCTACAATTGAAACACCAGAGCGTAACCCTAAACAGATTTTAATTCAATCTCAGATTCAGTTTCAATCTCAGATTTGTTCACTTTTATATTTTTTTTCTTTTTCAAAATCAATAGATCTGTTGATTCGTTTGAACGATTGAAGCTCATGTTCAAAGATATTGAAGAAAGGTAATTATCTGTTTACGACATGAACAGATTCAAAATAATTTTTGTTATATCGATTTCTTTTGATTTTTTTTCGATGCAGGTTTTCTTCTTTGATTTAGTTTTTTCAGTCGATCTGCATCTAATTGAGGTAAGGAAATTCTTCGTTCTTTCATTTTTTTTCTTTTTTTTTGGATCTGTGTTTTTAGTTGTGTAATTAGTTACTACATATTAATTTTGATCTGTTATTTCATGTTTTTAGGTTACAGAAGAAGAACAGTAGGTGAATTTTGTTTGTTACTTCAGATTTGAATTCAATTTTTTCAGGTAATTATCTCTTTTATGTATGTCAATTATCTGTTTAATCAATTCATTCGTTGATTTACGTTTACGGTTTTCGTTTGTTTTTGTTTCAATTTTCTTCAATTGTTGTTTTTAATTTTTTTTTGATCAGTCGATCTGCATGTACTTGTAGTTTGGTAATTCTTCATTCTTCATTTTTTTCTTCTTTCGAACTGTTTTTTTGGTTCTGTAGCTAGTAGGTACACATTAATTTTATATCCTGTATATGCCACTGTCGATTTGCATGTAAATGTATCTCACTACGCCACGGAGCCCGATTTACATCGGAAATAGACGTTGCGCAGAATTAAAGCAACGTCTATTAGCGTTGCAAAAACGGCGTTACAAATTTTTGGTAACGTCTAATAACGTTGCTTTAATTAATTAAAGCAACGGAAGTAACGTTGCATCTTCCGTTGCACTTTTTTATTTAAAGCAACGTAAGTAACGTTGCAGAATTTATTTAGAGCAACGTTTTCTGTAATTTAGGCAACGCTTATAAACGTTGCGGATTTTTTAATTAGAATAAAAAAAATAAAATTACAAAATATTTTAAATTAAAAAAAATGTATTACAGAATTATACAAAATACGTATGATAAAATTTGTATCCATATTTTCCGTATTACATTTACAAAATGCACATGATAACTTCAATTCATACCAGCATTACTCTATGTATACTTTCACAAGTTGCTCTATAACATCCCTGTTCTATCCACTACAAAGACAAGAACACACTGCTTTAGCTTATGCAACCTCAACCATAAAGCAATCACATATCCAACAATGTACTCATAGCATACATTAGGCATCTTCTGTCCTAAAGATATTCATTTCAAAATAGAAAGCAGTGGTCTATATTCCCCTCACAACTGATTGGTCATCATCAGTTATGAAAATAAATATTATTTGAGTACTCAATAAGCACAAAGGTTCACCAGTTCATGTGAAAAGTAAAGGCTACTTACATTGGCAGCGTCACTGTGATCTAGCAGAGCTTTTACATTGGCAGCGTCACTGGATGAGGAGATGACGATGAACCTGAAACCAAGAGAGAGCAGCATTCTATAAGTTTTGGTAAAATCAATTTTCATGCATAGTGCAGTAAAAGCTAAGTACACAAAATGTTTTAATGAAACCAATACTCAGATCTAATACGATACACCTAGATTTTCAGACAAATTCTATTTATAGTAGAAAAATGTAAAATGAATAAGGCAAGTTCTAGGATGTACATTAACCATTCTGCAGAATCTTACAATATCTAGTCGTAAAGACCCACATATACATACCAGAACCACAAATTTTCAGACAATATCACAATTCACAGACATCATAATTCTATGATCATACCAATACAATCATTCTAAACTCATAAATATAGACAATTCTATGATCATACCAATTCTAGCCATCCTCTGAACCCCCAACTACATGAGCATCAGTGTTGGTGAGACAGCAATCCATCTTGAACGACTGATGTTAGAAAAACAGATCAAGTAAGAAATTAGATATCTTTCGAATAGATGAGCCTAAAGTAACAGTATATGACTAGAAATCATGATACAAAACTGCAAACATATGATACGATGACTAAAAGTTCAAATTGCAACTAGAAAACATCAGGAAACGGTTTGTAGGAATAACTTATGGCAGCATAGAGCATAATAAAAAGTTGCAGTCAGTCTAGAGAAGGCACCATCACACAGGTTTCATAGTTTAACAGTTATATAATGGAAGCACAGAGAATTCTCCAGATGTCCTGCAAATTATATACAAAAAGCAAGTGTGACAAGAAAGTTGAAGTGCTAAGCGGACAGAAATGAATACAAGAAAGAAGATGATATTGGTACTATCTGTGAATGTATCAATGACCTGCAAACAAGGGTTATAAACAAGTCAATGTCAGGAAATGGGCAATTAGCTATTCCAAAATTGATATGTTTAGGTAAGGGGCAGCCATTCAAAGTTTGATTTTCTCCCTCAATGTGCAAATAGCTTTCCCGACAAACTTGGCTCCCGCACAGACAAACAGAGGATTCAACTGAAAAGTACACATTAAAATTCTTAACAGCAAAACACTTATTACTATTCAGATGAAAGAGTTTATTAATGAAGCAAAAACAGCTAAGTCATAATGAAGAAGAAAGACCTATAAGCATACAGAAATAATGCTTCCACCAACTAGCTTCAATGCTGCAACGACCCCCGAAAGAACCACAGATGCAGTCCCCTGCAACATTACAACAAATTATTTCCCGAAGTGAACTTCTTAAGCCAACTTATAACCAGATATAACCACAGATGCAGTCCCATGTACCCATTTTATGCACACTCGTTTTACCTGGATATTATCATTAAAGACAAGATGGCTTGTGCTATATCTTGAGAGTAATTCAAATGCTTGTGCTATACCAGAACCAGGACTGAAGTTTGTTCTGGAACTACTAGGATGGTCAGACAGTTATACCAGAACGTAACAAAATTATCACATCCATAACCTACACACCAAAACCCTTTCACCAATTTTTGGTACATCAACAAGAGGACCAGCACAAGCTCTCCATAACTCTGAGTAAAGATCATCACATCCATAACCTACACACCAAAACCAAAGTCAAAATCAAACCCCAAAACACAAAATCAAAATCAGAAAAAAAAAAAAGGAGCTTCATTTCTAATTTCTGAATCAAAACCCAGAAAAAAAGAAACTTCATTTCTAATTTCTGAATCAAAACCCAGAAAAATGAAACCCCATTCTCACCTGTATTTTGTATTTCTCCCTCAGAGCTTAAATTATTATTATCAAACATAAACGCCATTAAAACCAGCACCACCTCTCCTTTCTCGCCATTAAATCCTCAATACCAAAACTAAAATTAACCCTAGAAAATAAAACAACCAGATCTGGTTTAATAAACCGAAACTCAAGATTTTTAAATCCAGAAAGAAATTGAACCACAACAAAACATAATAAACTAAAAAGAACTGAAAGAGGCTTGATTTCATACCAGATTTGATTACTGATAGATTTGGTTTAATTTCATTTCTAGGGTTTGACTCACAGTTCTAGGGCTTACTGAAAGATTGGGAAAGAACTTTGATTTCTAAAAGAACTTTGATTTCTAAAAGAACTGGAATTAATTCCATCTCTATTACTGATAGAAGAACTTTTAATTTCTAAAAGAACTTTGATTTCACAGATCGGTTTAGGAAAGAAGAGATGGAAAAAATAGAAGAGAAAAGGATACTCGATGAGAAAGAAAAAATAGAAGAGAAAAGGAGAGAAGATGAAGACGAGAGACGGAAGAAAACTGAAGAGAAAGATGGTTGCTTAATTTTGGTTGAAGAAGAGAAGATGAAGATGAGAGACGCAGAGAAAAACTAGGAAGAAAAACTGAGATAAAGATAAAACGAAGGAGAAAAACATAATATAAATCCGAAAATCTATTTTCCGGTAAAAAGACGTATTAGCCCTTGAATGCGCAACGGTATTGGCAACGTTAATAACGTTGCTTAATTAATTTTAATAATTCCTAATTGGAGCAACGTTAAAAAAAAATGTGCAACGTTATTTGACGTTGCCACGTGGGCAACGTCAAAAAACGTTGCAAATGCAAAAAAAAAAAACGTTGGGAATCCGGCCCTGTGGCGTAGTGTCTAGTTTGATATTTGACATTGTTGGATTTTAAATACTGATAATTTGATATTGACATTGTTGGATTTGTTACTTTGTTCCTCTTTTTCAACTAGTCGCTTGGTTGATATATCTCTCACGAGGGGGCATCGCCCCCGAGTGAAGTGCATCAAAAGGTTATTTATGCTATCTACATTTTTTTTAGCTATTAACATACAATGATTTGTCATGAATTTTTGTTGCTGCCTTTTTTTTTTTTGATGTATCCCACTGGCATGTGTATCATTTCATTACACACAGTAATACTGAATTGCATAGGCGTGTGTATGTTACTATTCGTGTAAGTTTTTCGCTAGATAAGGCAAACTGCTCATGCAGTAATGCATGTGTAGTATGTTACTACACATTTTCTAGGGACATCACAACTGCTCATGCAATAGTGCATGTGTAGTATGTTACTACACATTTTCTAGGGACACAACAACTGCTCATGCAATAGTGCATGTGTAGTATGTTACTACACATGTCAGGGCAAGGCAACTGCACATGCAATAATGCATGTGTAGTATGCTCATGCAATTATGCTTATGTATGTTTTTATTTACATGCTTTTCTTATAACATTTTTTAGATGTATTCATGTGTTAATTTTTCATCTGATTTTTCTTGTTTGTTTTTGTAGGGGTTAATTTTTACATGGATATTGCAAGTTGTATTGACGTTGTTCATTACTTCTCCGATTTCATTACCTTTCGTGTCACTGTGGATACCACATTAGATGAATTTAAGGAGATTGTTTGCGCGCAATGGAAACAATTCACACCGCTGGGTATATGTTTCTTCTACAGAGACAGTGGTAAAGATCTTCCTGTTGATTGCACTTTCTCTCTTCAAGCTTTGACGTCGCTCACACACAACAAGAAGCAGACCAGTTTTGATTTGTACCTTCACAATGTCAAACATGTTGCTTCAAGCAGCTCCAGGGCTTCGTCATCTGTTACTTGTGATTCTACTGAGTCAGTGAGGTATTCAGAAGTTGTTAGAGAATGGGAAATTACCGCGCAAGACTTTGCTTTCTGATGGTTGGACTAGTTCTCTTGGGAAAACTGGTCATGTTTTTGTTGGTGGTATAAAGCAGGTTAGAGATGCCTTTACTAAGTATCGTCTGCGGTCTGGTTTTGTTATGACAGTTACTCATAATGAACCTGCACGCTTCACTGCCAAGTGTCAAGATAAGAACTGTTTGTGGCATTTTCATGCGTTTGCATTGGATGACGATTTCCTGATCTTCCAAGTCAAGAAATTTATTTCAGAGCATACTTGTGGTGTTGGAGGTATGTCATTTCCTTTTTTTTTTGTGTGTGCTTTTTACATGCTTTTGATGATGTGTATTAGGTAGCTACATATGCATTTTTTCGGGTGTTTAAAAAAACATTATTTTATAGCATGTGTAACAAATCAGTACACATGCCATTTTTACAGACGTTACAGGAAAATGCATTGTAGCAAATCAGTACACATGCCATTTTATGCATTTGTAACAAACAATTGCTTTTTTCGACTCTTTTTTTAGCATGTGTAGTGAACTGTTACAGTTGGTATAATCACCACCCATGCTTAATTTTCATCTGCAATGCAGAACTGCATGTGTAACAAATCACTACACTAGCTTAAATAATCATGTTTTTCTTTTTTTATCCTACATAGTTAGTTGTTTTTAACCTTTATTACTTCACTTTTTAAACATGTGTAGGTCGTGACTTGAATCAGAAAATGGGTGCTCGTTTTCTTTCGACTTTGATTGAAGATGAAGTTAAGAAGAATCCTCATAAAAAGCCAAATCAAATTGCTGCTGATTTTTCCACTCACTATGGAATCAATATAGAGTACTATCAAGCGTACAATGGTCGTGAACGAGTTTACAAGGAAATATATGGGGATGATGTTATGTCTTACACGCACTTGGTATGGTATGTTGATCAAATCAGGAAAACTAATGAAGGAAGTTTTATAGATTTCAGTATGATCCTGTTAGTAGGCGATTTGAAAGAATTTTCATTGCTTTTGGCGCGTGTATCCAAGGGTACAAGTTTCTTCGTCCTCTTATTTCTTTATATGGGACTTTTCTTACTGGAAGATTCAGTGCCTGATGGCAGCTACTGCTATCAATGGTGAAAAAGGTATGAGATTTTTTTTTTTTGTTAGTTGTAGCTATGTGTAACAGTTTTGACTACACATTATATATATGCTTACTTTTGTTGTTTTTTCTGTAAACTCATGTAGGATTTTTCCCACTTGCTATGGCTCTAGTCCCTGGCGAGGATGTAGATAATTGGGATTGGTTCTTGAGAAATTCGTATAAGATTGTTGATCATGAAGAAAGGCCAATCACCTTTCTCACCGACCGTGGTGAAGGTCTAAAACAAGGCATTCCATCTATTTTTCCAGGGTCATTCCACAGTTTCAGTTATTATCATTTGAAGACAAATCTTCCTATTAATGGCACGGATCTCAGGTATTCTCTTGTGCTTGATCATTTTCAAGAAGCCACCTATGTTTACACAGAACCATACTAAAGCAATACAGAAGATAAGGGATTTGGGGTGCGATTGGGTAGCTGACTACATAGAAGCAATCCTTGCGGATAAATATGCAAATGCATTTTTCAAGGGATGTAGGTATGGTCGTACAACTAGCTCTCTTGCCGAGTCATTCAATGCTTGGATTACAGTTCATAAAAAGATGCCGGCATCTGCCTTTTTGGATCAGGTCAGAATGTCTGGAATTTTTTTTTTGCTTTCTGCTTGTGTAGTAATCTGTTACAGTTCATAACTTAGCTCCCTTTTCTGCTTGTGTAGTTATCTGTTACAGTTTATAACTTTTGCTCCTTTTTCTGCTTGTGTAGTAATCTGTTACACATAGTTAGAATCACTAGAATTTCCTACCGTTTCAAAATTTGGTTTTCGTTTTTTTGTATCAGGTTAGAATGAAAATAATGGTTATGATGTTTGATAATCGTGAGGTTGGTGCTTTGATGAAAACACCACTTACTACACTTTATGAGGAAAAGCTTCAATCGCTCTCGGATGAAGGTTTGGCTTGGCCAGTTAATAGGGCTAGTACTACTATATATGAAGTTTTGAGTGACGAGAGTAGTCACACTGTGAATCTCGAAAACAGGACATGCACGTGTCAGAGGTATGTTTTCTGTTTTTTTATTTTTCTGCGAGTTGTAGTATCCTTTTGACATCATATTCACATACGTAATCATTTTTATTCTCTGTGTGATTTTCATTTTCATTTTTGTTTTTGTTTGTTGTGTTTTTCAAGGTGGCGTTTATATGGGTTTCCTTGTTCTCATGCCCTTGCAGCCATGCGGAAGGGTCGTTGTGATGTACATGAGTACATTCATCCATACTTTACTTCTGAGTACTATAGAAACTCTTATAGTAATGTTATACATCCTATTCCTACATATAACATGCCTAATGATATGCCAGAAGCAGATAGGATCAATGTTCAAATTGTAAGGAAACCTCCTGGCAGACCCAAAAGTAAAAGAGCTATTGGTTGGGGTGAGAGGAACCAAGCAAAGAAGAGAAAGATTACTTGCAGCAACTTCAAACAACTAGGACATAACCGTCAAGGTTGCAGGGAGCCTGCAAAGTTTACTCCATAGTTTCTTTTCTTTTCAGTGTTTGTAACTATTATTTAGCAGTTCTTTACTTCTCATGAACTACAAGGTTCTTCACATCAAGGTTCATGTTGATGTTTGTTAACTAAAACAAAATGTTTATGTTT
>JAJJMA010012276.1:0-26782 GCA_023529015.1 Papaver nudicaule | reverse complement strand
TTATTCTACCAAGATTTCATAACAATAATCAATTAAAATTAGAAACATGACATATATATTTGAACTAGCTCAATTAATCTGGGACAAATTTAAATTGAACTAGTCCAATTAATCTGGAACGGAGGGAGTTAAAATTTATAAAATCTTTTTAAATTCTATTTATATGGATAACTTATATTTTTAAGAAGAAACATATAATGGTTATACGTATTTCACTTCCCAAAACAGTATAACCAGTATACATATGTTTTGTGATTCCATATTGGATTCACGGTTTTACTTGAATTTAATTGTCAATCAAGACTTCAGACAACACTATAATCGTCTGATGTAATGCTCTATAAGAGCTTGTCTGAGGACTACTATTTTCTTTTGATTCCAATTGTTCGCCAAGGCTTGCCATGATCACTCATAATTCATGTGCCCCTATGTCAGCTGACCTATGATAAAGCATTGAGGAGTAAACCATTCTCTAAATAATTGCAGGTTAAGTACATTTTCATCATATTTCGTTGAGTTTCTCTTGACGATGTCTTAGATTCCAAATCATTAAACACTGAGTAAACCATCGTGTCAAGACTCAAAGAACTATCTTTCTTATTCCTTCTTATAAAGATCAATATATAACACCATTGATTATTAATTTGATAGAATGGTAGATACAAAATCGATGAATAATCCTTACTAACCTTTTGACAAGAGGGCGAAAGATATGAAGTGTATAAGCTCTTTGGTATTCAATCTTCAAAGGGTCTTTGTCACAACACCTTTTTCAAATGGCCTTCGTCTCACCAGCTAGTCTATCTTAGTCCGAGAATGATAATGTAGACTAAATCAAGGATTGTGTTTTGACAAATAAACTTTGTGGGTGCCATATTTCATATGTACCCTAAATACAATAGCAGCAACACACACTATAGGAAGTATAAAGGTCTATGTGGCGACAACAGTGTAAGGGCGGAGGATCGGATGTAACCTCGCGCCTGGTCCATGTAATAGAGTACGAGCGGAGGGAATAGCCTCCGCTTCTCAAAGGAGAATGTAACCGATACCATCAGACCCTAGCACCCTCCGCATAGCGGAGGGACCAATGTAACCGACATAGCTGGAATACGCTGTAAAGTAGCTAAGTAGTACTGATCGCTGAGGGGGTCTGTTCTCAGCTATCTCTATAAATAGAGACCCTCTACCCCCAAAGAGGGGATCACAGGTTGTCCATGTCAATAAAGAATAACTTATCTCTTATCTTGTCTACTCTCCTTGCGTTAGTTTTGCTTGGGTCTGTTGTTTGGTATTTCCAGCAACTACATTTTGGCGCCGACACAAGGTGACGACTAATTCCACTTGACCAAAAGTCACGTTAGTACTCGTAGAAATTGAGGGTGAGAGCTGTTCCATAGAGTACAAGATTCGTTCTGCTAAGCTCTATGGAAACCCAGTAGCTCACCAAGATAAATAAATAAATAAATAAATAAATAATTTATTTATTTAACTTCGATAGATTAGTGAGAGATTCAGAAAAACCATAGAAGACGAGAGTTGTTCCATAAAATAGAAATCACTTTGATTTACTTAAGCTTTATGGAAATCCAGTAGCTCATCAAACAAGAATAGAACCACGGCTGCAAATGTCTAGAATAAGAAGAATATTATCACCAGGTGCTCGAGAAGAAATGGAAAAAATCAGGAGAAGGGAGAGGAAAGGAGTAACGCGGAAGTTATGGATACCGGTGGATGTTCAGGAGCAGACAGCGCAGCAACAATCAACAGCAGAGAAACTAACATGAATCAAACTAGACACTATGCTCACTAGGTTGGATCTGTTAGTTACTCTCGTGAAGAATCGTTCATTTTTTAGCAGAATGTACAATCAGAGTGTTGACATATAAGAGATATCAAGAATGCCGGTAGCAGGAGAAGAAGAAGCAACGCCGTCTCAAGTACACAACACGGAAGTCAAGAATGCAGCAGTAGGGTACGCATGGTCAGAACCGTCATAAAATGAGGAATCAGCGGAACCAAAGCAGGCGCACGAAGAAGAGATGGAGCAGCAACAACAACCGGTGGTACCAGTTCCGCAATCAAAAAGGGGAATGCTTATAGATAACGCATTAAGAGCAAGATCGGAGGCACCGTCAGAGTTCATGCACAAATGTTTATAAATCATTGAGTCAGCAAAGAGCACTGGAACCATGATGGCGCCAAACACAATGAACAACGGGACAATGGAAGAGTATGCACAAACATATAGGGAGTACGTGCCGTTGAAGAAGACGAAGCCGAGAGAAGCCATTCTCACAGTAGAAGAATATATTTCAGAAGAAGATGCAGCGTACCGGAGCACGTCGTGGGAAAACTGCAGATAAAAGCAGAGGAAGCGCACAAGCCACCAGCGGAGTACATAGAATTTAATGTTCCTTTGGATTATCTCTTCCTGGAGCTCAGCAAGGCGAGACACATGCCGTCTCCCCATAATAGAGGAATACCAAGAGGTCCGCAGATAGCAGTTGTTCCGTTTTGTATCTTCCACCAATACCACTGTCACAAGATTGAAGATTGCATTCACTGGAGAAATATAGTTCAAGAATGGATAGACACAGCAATACGTGAAGACAAAGAGCAGATATGAAGACAGGATGGTAGAGGCCATATTCAGCAAGGAAGATTAAGAATATATCGAAGATGACCTGAACCACAACACACAAAATCTAAGGAAGAACGAAAACAAGAAACGCAGCGGAGTAGCAAAACCAGAATACTCACAGTCACTCGTTTTTGCAGGAAATTATTTCAGGGATGCAACGCTCCAGCACTTTGATCCGCTGGTGATCACGTTAGACATAGGTGGCTGGGAAGTAAAACGAATCTTAGTAGATACATGAAGCTCGATGGATATTTTGTTTTACAACACTTTCCGCGGAATGAAGATACCGCTAGAGGAGATGATAGAGAGGATGATGACATGTAAACCTTCAACAATAAGAGGATTCAGCCAACATGGTCAGCTTACCTCGATGTACAAGTTGGACCTATGGTGCTAGGAGCATTATTCACAGACATCGATGCAAGCTCGTCATACAACGCAATTGTAAGAAGAAAATGGATACATAAAATGGACGTTGTACCATCGTCACTTCATCAGATGTTACACTTTTCTACGCCAATGGGAACCATGGAGATCCGCGGAGAGTAGACTGTCAGGTGCAACTACCAAAGGGGTTTCGAATCAGCAAACGCAAGGTTAGTTAGGGAAAACTCGCCAAAGAAGATTGAAAGGCCAAAAAGGAAGGCGAGACTAGAATTAGGAGAGTGCAGCGTAGATACATAGCAGCCAGCGGGAGCGCATCACGCGTTCCCACCCCAAGAAGAAGAAAAAGGAACAGGGAAAGATGCAGTGCAGCAGAAAAGCAACCAAGGTACAACAGTAGAAGCATAATTGAAGAATGAAAATAGAAAAGGGATAATACTTAAGTGACTAAGGCAGTGGATAGTGAGAAGACAACAGGAAAGCGGAGATGATGAAGAGAAGAAAATGAGGTGCAAGAAGATAGCAGAAGCATACAACAGAGCAGTGTTGAGAAGAAGACAAAGGGTCGAAGAGCTAAAAAAGAAGAGTGCGGAGAAGAATTCATCAGCATATGCACTGAAGAGAACGCGTAGACGAATATGTTTTACGCCGCGCAATGAGAAAAATAACAACTAGAAGTCCCTCCTAAGTCAGACGAAAGAGCGAAGAAATCGCAATTCCAGAGTCCCGCAAAAATGTAAAATTACTCGCATAAGAACATGATTACTTTGTAACCACAATTGTACGCTATTAATGAGTAAAAAGTGATTATTTTCTAATAATGATGATAGCCCCTTTTTCGATGCCCCTCCCCACAATCGTTTTATTCCCGGTACGAAGAATGTCCGGTGAGCACTGCATTAGCTTCATGGGAATGTATGGTGAAACATCAGAGCTAGTGTAGGATAAATAGAAGTTAACGTATAAAGTAGCAAATGGGAAATACCGACTGTCTTCTGAATGTTATCTCAGGAAATGAGGGGTACGCCCTCTCCTGTACCTAACCGGGGCAGAATAAATACCAACCTCTAAGAGGAGCCAAGCCCGTCGCATAATAATTGTTGGCGGCAAAATGACCAATGAATGTCAACTGTGAGCGTCTAGTCCGGGAGTGTAAGGTGAACCGGCTAGATTATAGCACGATAAATACCCCTTACTGCTAACATAGGCGGATTGTTGAAACTCGTTTCGGCAAACGACTTTAGCAGGTGTCCCGATCAAGAAAAGCAAAAAGAATTGTCTGGGTAGCCTCCGCGGAAAAGATAGCGCAATTTCCGCGGAAGAGACAATAGTGGGATTAAGAAAGAAAGAACAATTAAGAAAGAAATAAATGGGGCTACAAAAAGCAAGTAAAAGTCTCAAAAAGGGTTGTTAATAAAAGGAACAGTCGCATGAATCTCAAAAAGTAAAGGTATGTCGATACTCATACTCATTTCATTCTATTTATTTTAGGGGACTAACCCACTTAGAATTACAATGTTTCATTCAACCTACAAGCAAGAATAAAATTGAGATCCTTGAACAAAAGAATCCCAGATGGACCGAGAAGATCTTCAAGATTTTCGGAACAACTTAGGTACCCCTGCATCTCCACCTCGACCTTCTGCATATAGGTTTCCTCCGCCAGATTGACCTGATTACGAAGAAGGGTCAGTTCAGCGTTGGCCAAATCCAGTTTGTGCTGAAGAGCAGTATTATCTTTTCAGACCTACATAGAATACCCATGAAAAAGAATTAGCAATTAGCGCGCGCAAGCGCACCATAGGAATAGCAAAAGTCACAATAAAAATACTTACGGGAAAGCTCAAAAACATTAGAAGGAACGGACTCAAGATTTGCAATACCAAGAACCACGTGCTCCACCAGAGCCTTGCCCACAACAGTAGAAAGCCTGGAGATGGCGGCATATATAGTAGTAGAACCATTGCCAGCCTTAGCACAAAATCCTGTTGAAAACCCACCAGAATTTGTGCCCCCCTTTCGGAGGCCTTCTTTGAAGTAGAAACTGCAATGGAACGAGAATCATAACCCCTCGACGCCGCAGGCTTCACTTTATCAACCTTTACAGCTTTTGCAAGAGGAGCGTTCTTCGCATCATCCATGGAGAAGTAGCAATAGCAGAAGCCATACAGAAATATCACTAGATCTACGGCAAGGCCTATGCAGTAAAGGTCAATCTTCAGGGTCTGAAATTTCATTATCAAACGAGTAACCCATGCAGAATGAAGAAGCGCCAGCACCAGAAGATAGCCGAGCGGAGCGAGCAACGTCCTGAAGAAACATATACAAATCAGTAATGCGGAGCAAAAGAAGCAGCACATAAAAGCACAACAAAGTAGAAAGCGAAATTAGAAGCATACAACCCAGTCAAAAGACGAAGGAGTAGTAACCGCACTATCATAGGATGAAGATCCCTCACCGGTATCAAGCCCTAACTCACTTATATTTCATCATCAATATTGCTATCGTTATCTTGAATTTCAGGAACCCATGGATAAGGATGAATGCAGGTAGCTCAGATACTCCGAAGAGATCGAGTAGAAGGCGACGGAGGAGGAGAAAATTACAAGACAAGCGCAAGCGCTTTTTTCTTCGAAAGTTGGGAAGCATGCTCTGGAGTCAAAGAAGTGCGAGGAGTAAAGCCGTAAATCCAAGGATCACGCACAATAAACGGATGATCAAGCCAGCCAGCATCAGAGAATTTATAAAGGAGAGATTTCACCAGCTCATGTTCGAATACAGGATCAAAAATCCTACTCTTCCCGCGACCTTTAGGAAAACACTAAAACTAGCGGGAGAGTTTATACAATCATTATAGGTAGCGCTAAAACGCTCTACGCTAAGCACTTTGGCATCTGGAACCATCTTTCTCTGCTCCGCGCAGAAGCTGAGCAAACGCCAAAACGCAGGACTATATTTGACAGGAGAACGTATAACTCTCTTGGTAACAAGTGTAAAGAAAATAAAAGGATCCTCCAAATCATAAAGTGGGATAGAGAACAATACCTACGTCAGGGGTACATACGAAATTCTGCATCATCTCACGACTCAGTGGGGTATTACCTAAATTTCGAAGGAAAACTGATCACCGCAACGAGTTGTACGTCGTATCACAGAAATAAGGGCGAAAAGTGTACCTGCGGATGGTCCTCATAACGCCTAGACGGAGGCACATGAACAAGAGACAGATGAATGTCGCTGACGTCTCTTTGGTTAAGATCAACATCATTTGAAGAAAAATAATAATAAAAAAAAAAGGGATAAACAATAAATATACCTCCAGAAAAATTCGAAATAAAAACTTTTGACAAAAGAGAAATAGAAACTGCGAGGTCTGGAATTAAAGGAAGCAAGAAAATACTTGTAGCAGCCATCCCAGTAACACAGCAGTAATCTTGAACAAAATATGCAGAAAAACCGACTAGAGGAAAACTAGAAAGATCAGGAAACAAAAACTGTTGAAAGGAATCGTTTTCAAAACACAAAGTGTTATCATACTAGTAAGGCGTCATCGCTATATATAGGAAAAAGATGACGAAATTACCCCCGACTTTAATGCCAGATTTAATGGGGAGTCGGTAAGAAGCATCAAATATTTGAGGAAGAAGGCACTGAATACAGAGCTTTAAGAAGAAGAAGAAACAAGCAACAACATGTCGCCATCATAGAGAATTCCCTCTAAAACTGCTAAAATGGTGAAAGACATTAAACTATCCATGCAAAAAATGAATATTTTATGTCGGAATAATAAAAACGGACATGACAACAAACACATAGCCCGCAGGAGAAAATCGGATCATAATGAGTTATCAAGGAAAAAGAAAAATGGGGAAGAATATGGATACTCACTCCATTCGTACCTTAAAGAATAAACTTACAAAACAAATCGCCACCAAAGCGCAACCGACTAAGGAGTCAATTTACACCAGTACACATTGAAGCCACCCGCAGCAACCGACTATGGAGCGAATCTACACCAGCATACATCGAAGTCATCTTCAGCGGCACCAGAAGATCAACATAAACACCGCCGGTTAATCATCCCGAGGTTCATTTAAAAAAGGGCAGATTGTGGGTGCCAGATTGTGGTTGCCATAGTTTATGGCGCCTCGGCCACAGCCGTCCGCGCTGCACCCATGGCGCCATGGCCATAGCGCCATGGTCATCCTCTCTCGCTCCCTTACCCACACACGTGTGTACATATATGCATTAAAAAAAAAAAACTTTTCTGTATATGCAAGCTTGCTATCAATCTTCAGGGTCATTAACACTAGGACCTGATCTTTCGTAAATCTTTGCTAAAAAAAACCTAAGACTACTAGGATTGCTATCACCATCCGAGTGCTTAGTATGAAACATTATTGTTCCACACTAACCAGGGGACTTAATGAAGATGGTGAAAAAATAGAAGAGGGACAAAAATGTAAAACAACTCTCTGATTATGCCCCACCTAAAGGCAATTGCCTACTCAGGCACACCTCTATAGCTCAGGATACAACCTATTCTATGAGCTGAGTATGCTCTCTATGAGTTCTCTCTTATAACTCCCGGTGGAGAGGATGATATCATGGCGCAGTACCGATAACCCCACCAACACGTAAACCCATCAATTTACTTCATGTCGACATCACCTCGAATTCCTCGATATCAGAACTAAATTGCTCAATGGTATGTGGTGGAGAGTTAATAGAAACGCATCCTCACGGATTTCCTCTTAAGTATGACTTGAAACCCGTGTCTCAATAAAAACCTCAGAAACATCGCAGCTGCAGGCCTGTCCATACCTCTCTGAGAAGCACACAACAGCCTAAACACACTTAGGCAGACCACACTCTAAACACAGAATGGTGTGATATACCATGGATAAGCCCGCCATGATTTAAAGCACGCTATGGCGCAAGCGCATGAATACGTCATAGTGCAAGCGCACGAATACGCCATAGCACAAGTGCACAAATATACCATAGCCAAAGTGGCATGGCCTGAATACGAAAAGATTAACTTTGGTCAAGCACCAAGGCCCAACCCCTAGGCATGGCGCCATAAACCTTGGCGCCACAACAAAGCTGGCCTTGGCCAATGGCCAAGGCCGTGGTCTCCTAGACCATGGCGCCACGAATCCGACTTTGGCCCAAGACCAAGGTCGTTGCTGCTACACCATGGCGCCATATCCATGGCGTCGTGAGTTCCTGGCCTTGGCCAATGGCCAAGGCTGCTGCTACACGTCCATTATGCGTGTCTCTAAAGCTCCACACTCACGTTCGCCACAGAGTCATAGTCACACGACGATGTTCAAACTCAATACAATCAGGCAATGTCTACACATCACTCGAGATATCAAAACGTCACACGCGGGGCCGCCCCCCCCCCCCAACTTTAGGGGTATTGGTCTGGCGGTCTACGGCAGTTAAAAAGAAACTGATAGAGATGATGGATAGTTACGAGAAGGTGGTGCTGAGTGGACATGTTCTACACGACTATAACAGTTACAGAACACAACTCATGTCCTCCACTCCTCCACTCTTCCACGACTTCCACCTTCTCTGTCGAGAGATCAGGGTGAGTTCAACACTATAAATAGAGGCTTCCTCTATCTTCCAAGGCAGGACATCTTCCTGGAGCATTCCAGAAACATTCTCAGAGCTAAAACACCTGAGCAATACAACACGCTTCTAGCCTTGGAGATTTCCAGTCAACCTTACGACGAAGATCCTGAACTTTTACACCCAAAACACACATCCTCAACCTGATCTCAAGTTTTTTCGATGTTTCCATCCCTAGATCAACCTCTATCCTTTCTGTGACCGATGCGAGACTTGAATGGCCATTGACTTGGTTTAGGCTCGTCTTGTTCGACTTTGATCTCGAGCACTACGAAAGTACCCAGAGACGATGCATTGTTTTCAGGCAAAAACAGTTGGCGACCACAGTGGGAGATCAATCTCTCGGTCCCAGAAAACTTTCTCAAAAATGGTTGAACTTAGGTCAGGATCAGATACCAAAAACCCCAACTCTTCAACTGACAGTGCTGCAACCTCCAGTGCAACACCTACCAATCCACCTGCATCCGGCGCTACGCCCAACATTCCCGTTACTCAAGATGCTTAACCTTCAACACCTGCCGTCCCGGCGTCTCCCGTCACCCCGATAACTCCCGCTGCTCCAGCCAACACCTCTGGCAAGAACCCTTCTTCCACGGTTAAGATCAACGCTACCTCGCAAAAAGTCAAGGAAAAATGTTCGACACTCAACTAGGGATCCTAGCTTGTCTCAAAACCTTAACCTCGAAGCTATCAAACTCGCCAGTCAAGGAAACCCCTGAGGCTGCTGCTATTGTTGCCCACTCAGCCGTCATCCACAACCGAGATGACGAAACACATCTTATTCCAGAAGAATTTCGCCAAGGAGAAGGACAACTATCCCGCTAGGTCACGGTGGACGACCTAGATAGGCTACTACTAAATCGGGAAAGAGAGATGGCGCTACCTGTCCACCAGCACCGACCACCATACCCGCATGACGTCCAAAGGGTTGCTCTCCCCAAAGGGTATGTTTCTCCCATGTTCTCCTTGTATGACGGGACTGGAAATGCACGTGAACACGTCTCACGATTTTTGGAGTCATTGGGAGAACACAAATACAATCACGTATTAAGACTCAAAGAATTCTCAAAATCTCTCACTGGGAGAGCCTACACCTGGTACAATAACCTCTCTCCAAGCAGCATTGGCACATGGGGCGAGATGGTGAACGCGTTCTACCGCAAATACTTTTTCGTGTCTGAACAGATAACATTATCAGACCTCAGCAAAATATTCCAGAGACCTAGCGAACATCCAAACGACTACGTCAAGAGATTCAGAATCCAAGCTCTCGACTGATGATCTGAATGTCACGGAACAACAGCTGGTAGAACTCTGCATCAACGGAATGATTCCCGTCTACCGAGCCTTCTTGGAGAACCTCCGCTTTCGGACCTTCTCCGAACTTCATGAAGATGCAAAGAGATCCGCCACCACTGCACCTGCCCTACTAGAAAGGGTAAACCGCTGAGGAACGAAGAAACTCGCGCCACTCGTGGTGACAGAAAGCTAATCAACAAGCAGTATAATAGCAGTCTACCATCTATGGGCGCCATCAGCGAATGAGGGAAAAGGAAGAGCCCTGTCACGGAGGTAATGCATCTGCAACGCACTAATTCGGCTCCAGGAACCCCGAATAAGAATTTGAACCAAGGGGGGGCACAACAACCGGAGATACAGAGGCAAAATGCTAGACCAGAGATACCTGATTACCCGTTCCCCATGGAGGAGGTACTAGAATTATTAGACACTTGGATCCAGGACGGGGCGATCGAACTCCCTCCAATACGACAACCTCCTACAGCCGAGGAAGTAGTAAGTCCAAGGTATTGTCGCTACCACCGAGTCACTACCTACTCTAATAGAGATTGCTTTAGTCTTAAGCGAATCTTCAAAGCCAAAGTGGAATCCGGTGAATTACACCTGGGAAACGAAGGTGTATACCAAGACCCTTTGTCAGTTCGAGCATTTACCCTTCCTGAAGAACCAGTAAACAAGAGAGTGGAGGGGATAATGTACCAGCTATGCGAGACTCTCGGTTTGTCGAAACCACAACGGAAAGATATGTTCATGGCGCTCAACATGGTAGTGTCAGGCAAGCGCCTACCCTTCAAAGAAGCTGATGCGCATACAATATCCAAGCAAGGGAAGCCAACAGAAGGACAAGGCTGGGGACTTCTCACAACCGCTCGCCTCTTCCATGCTGAAGTCCCGAAGACACTCGTCGACCCTGGGTGCCCGGTGAACATCATCTCGGTCAAGACTCTTAGAGTCGCTAACATCCCTTGCAGTGAATCCATCCATGCCCCTGCTGTCATCAAGGGCCTGAATGGGGTCGAGGTACGCACCTATGGGTGGATTGACCTCCCAGTAGAAATCGCCACGTTTCCAACCATATCAGAGTTTCACATTGTCAACGGAGATGTCGAGAGCGACATGGTATTGGGACGCCCATGGATCTACAACAATCAAGAGACGCTTCCTCAGGCGTTCCTAGACCAATTCACGCAAAGGGACGACACCGCTAAGGCAATAACAGCGCTACCAACAGGACTCAAAGAACAAGCGAGGACTCCCTCGCCAAGGAAGGTACTTCATATATCCCCCCTTTGTATGATAACCCACACTCCCCAAGCCACTGGGACTCATCTCCGGAAGATCCGCTAGAGAGGTAGACCCTGAGAAGGCCCCGGTGGATGTAGAGACGGCTATTAGAATATTCATCAAAGCTCTTCAAGAGTCTGGAATTGTCCGTAGTAAGCTATGCAGTGTTAAAATCAAAGGGAAAGGCGAACCAGTACCATGTGTTATACCCCCTGAAGTCCTGGAAACCATCCCAGACTTCGAGGAATGTGTGAAGCTAGCCAGCCTAAAACAAGAAAAGGGGGAAAGCGCGGTAGCGTACGTGGAAAAGTTTTGCAAAGAGGCGAAGGCTCCTACCTAACGACGATTCACTCGACGCCGCATTGGCTCTGAGTACACTCTCAATTTAGTAGTGCCTTGTCAAAGCACAACCTTAAGGAGACCGACACTAGGACTCCAAGTTTATTGTATTTACATTCTTCCAAAGCAGCGCATCATAGCGTGCAGTAGATAAGGTTTCCATTCCAGTAGATTAATCAAGCAAAGTCTCTTTTATTTCGATCTTTCTCAGAAAACACCAATTTGTCTTGTCGATAGAAAGAAAACCAACAACCCGTCTAAAAAAATAAATAAATACTTGAAACAGAAAAAACCTACTAGTTAAGAAAATCCTTCAAAACGCTACTAGATTCACCCATATGGGACAACCTTAGTTGCTCCATCTCCTCTTCCTCCCTCTGTAATTACGGCCTCAGCTCTGCTACCCTATTCTCTTTCTCCCGAAGAACTTCCTGAGACCCACGAGCCTTGGCCTTCTCAAACTTGTCAAGTAGCCAAGCCACATTAAAGCCTTTAGATTCAGTTATAGCTATAGAATCTTCCCAATCTTGGACGTCAAGCGGATCTGCGGAATCAATGGATTGGGCCATCATCTCTGTCACCCTCGACAACAAAGTACCAACTATCGACTCAGAAAGCAGCCGTTTTTCCCTATCATGAGCAATGTGGCCGAAATTCCTCCAAATATGGTCATACAGTTTCTGATACTCACTCGACACCGGGAAGTTGCCCACCAAAGCGTAGCCAGGGCGAACTCTGTTAATGGGTGAAGAAAAGGAAACTCCGGCACTGGGATAGGAGGGCTCCAGATCCACACCACCGTCGGATATCTGTTCAGTCGAAGGAATAGTCACATCCACATCATTCGAGACAACCTCGTCGACAACCTTGAGAGCGGTGGTATCTACGTCGTCATCCAAGTTACCCTCACTTTTGAGCGTTTCAACATTCTCCGCGCTAGCAACATTGGCGTGGCCCCCATGCTCCTCCTCCTGCGGACACAAGACCAAGAATTGTTGGTTAAACACTAGCAATACGAAGACAAGCCCTAAAAAAAAAGGAACTGTCGGCAAAGGCGACCAGAAACAGTAAGACTTACCTGTATGAGTTCACGATCGATAGCCTCACTGGGAGAAGAAGCATGAATGGTGGCACCAGTCGACTCATCCACAACCCCCATGGCCACAGCCGGGGACTCCGCAACGTCTTCGTGCTCCTTCGATACAGGATCCTGCACAATGCACGGAAAGTTCAAGCAACTAAATCATAAAAGAGACAGACGTAACAAGGAACCCCACCGAGACGCGAACAACTCACCTGAGATGGAAAGGGGGGCGATCCCATCACTGGAGAAGGATCAATAATGCGACCCTCAGGTAACTCCATCATGTTACTCTTAATCCTCTTCTTAGGTTGGACGACCGGAGGAGGCGCTATCTATTACCAAAGAAAAGAATCCCAGTTAATAAAGGTGAGACGAATAAAAGCGTATATGCGAGCATCCAAAAAGGGGTTTACCTGGGGTGTCACCGTGAAGGTGGGCCTGTCGTCTGTATTCACCTTTTTCACAAAATTGCCCAGAGCCAACAAAGTGTAATCCCAGAATTTGCTGAATTCGGGAGTGACCCTCATCAGTCTACCAGCAACCAAGAAGATGACCTTCCTCCCAGGATCCTGAGTAGGGTCTAAGTATTCGCATAGGTCGTCCTTAGAAGGGGGAGGGAGCGGTCCAAGGGCACGTCTTGATCGAACCCCATGAACCGTGCTGCTTTGTCAATGTTGTATGCCTGCCTCACCAACTCGCCTTGATAAAAGCCAAGGATAAAACCTGAGACGCTACTACACATGAACACTTGCTGCCCTTCGTCCTCGATGCTAGTAACACCGCGAGACCCGGAACGCAAGACGACTTCCTCAGTCTCTGCAGCAGTCTGGAGTTGAAAGACTCTATCATCAGGAATGCCACACCATGGACGAAAATCAACACTCTTCCTTATCCAAGAGATCTATTAGCTTCACCGAATTCTTGGGTTGCTTATCACTCCACCACATGATTCTGGCGTGCTCCAACGAATCTGAAGGGAGACCACCCTGCGGAGCATACTCCACATAGTGTTCCCACAAGACGGCCTGAAGGAAGGGAAGGTTGACAAACGACGAAATACGACCCGTAGAAGAACTAGACTTGTTCCTGGTTAAAACACTCAGATGCGCATACTGGGACCCAAGGAACAAGCTACCAATCGGCAAAGGCATACCCCGAGCTAACCAAGCGGCATATGGAACGACAACAGGCTTCAGCGTCCCGACAGGATCATCCTCGAATATATCCCGCGACAACCAGAGTGTGAGGAATGCGGCTATAATCTTGGTGTTGCTGAGAGCGTCACTCCTATCTCCAGACGAATACCAGTAATAGATCCACCTGTTATAATTCTCATCGGTCGAGGCATTAGGTAAATGAAGATCCTTAATCTTTTTATTTATTTCATCAACCACGACATCGCAAGGGAGCCCCGTATAGTTCCTTGGTAGCTTCCCGGGTATCGGCCCAGATGATATAGAGGTGATACTGCTTCCAAAGAAACGGTGAGCTCCCCAAAGCCCATGGCAGCGATATTTGTGGATTCACACCAACGAGAGGCAAAAGTGACGACATCGTCAACGTCTACATGCACCTTCAGCTTGCCAGACGCCCTCACCGCGTGTGCAATCCCAACTTCTTCTAAAATATTATACACCTTCTCGTCATTCAACATGGAATCCAACCAAGGGATCCACTGAGCCAGGGGAGCCCTAGGAGCGCCAAAGTCAATAGAAGAAGACGCATATTCACCTCGTTGCAAGGAAAACCTAATGATCTCACCAGGCGCAACAACCGTCGACGGAGACCTGGTCTTACTATTATACTTCGGAGCAAAACGAGCCCCTGGATCGACTCGGCTCACAAGTGGATTAGTTCTCCTACCGCTTTATATGCGTCGAAGAACTTATCCTCAGCACTAGGCGTCCCAACAATATAAAGTACCGGAGAAGCACCATCACTTCGCTTTCTCTGTAACACGCAAACCCAAGTAAGTTACTACATACTCATATACACATAATAGTAATCACTCTCCTGATAACATGAATGGTTATGCATACACGCTTACTAGAATATACATGCAACCCAACATACATAAAAAAAAACAAAAAAAACTTTACGCATGAGTGGCGCCATACGCATGGCGCCACCAAGTTGGCCTTGGCCCGTAGGCCAAGGCCGTGGTGGTCCCGAATCTGTGTGTGTGTGTGTGTGTGTGTGTGTGTGTGTGTGTGGCGCCATACTCATGGCGCCACCGAGTTAACCTTGGCCCTTTGGCCAAGGCCGTAGTAGCCCTAAATTAAGGCGCCACACCCTGCGGCGCCACCAGCCTATCCTCCCACAGACATGTGCTCATACATATATATGCGTCTAAATATAAAAAAAAAAAAAACTACAAAACCCTAGGTTCCCAAAACCCTAGGTTACCTTGTTGCTCCTTGTTGTTGCTCCACTTGATGACATGGTGAACGAGAATTAACAAACACAGTTAAAGAGAGTAAGTCAAAAAGAAAGAGAAAAAAAATACTGCTCTGGAAAACCCTTCTCTCTTTTTCTCTTCTTTGTTGAAAACTTAACCTAGACATGTATATATATATATGCATAACTATCGAGAGTCCTAGTACCAGTAAAACTCCTAAAAAGGAAAAGAAGGACACGAGGCCCAAGGCCTTTCTCAAATTCCGCCAGCCCTAGGGCTGGCATGTAAAAAAAATGGGGGGCGGATTTCGAGGCGCGGCAGTCATGGCGCCTCGGCCACAGCCGTCCGCGCTGCACCCATGGTGTCATGGCCATAGCGCCATGGTCATCCCCTCTCGCTCCCTTACCCACACAGGTTTGTACATATATGCATAAAAAAAAAAAAAACTTTTCTATATATGCAAGCTTGCTATCAATCTTCAGGGTCATTAACACTAGGACCTGATCTTTTGTAAATCTTTGCTAAAAAAAAACCTAAGACTACTAGGATTGCTATCACCATCCGAGTGCTTAGTATGAAACATTACTGTTCCACACTAACCAGGGGACTTAATATAGATGGTGAAAAAATAGAAGAGGGACAAAAATGTAAAACAACTCTCTGATTATGCCCTACCTAAAGACAATTGCCTACTCAGGCACACCTCTATAGCTCAGGATACAACCTAGTATGTGAGATGAGTATGCTCTCTATGAGTTCTCTCTTATAACTCCCCGTGGAGAGGATGATATCATGGTGCAGTACCGATAACCCCACCAACACGTAAACCCATCAATTTACTTCGACATCACCTCGAATTCCTCGATATCAGAACTAAATTGCTCAATGGTGTGTGGTGGAGAGTTAATAGAGACGCATCCTCATGGATTTCCTCTTAAGTATGACTTGAAAACCCGAGTCTCAATTAAAACCTCAGAAACATCGCAGCTCCAGGCCTATCCAGAGCTCTCTGAGAAGCACACAACAGCCTAAACACACTTAGGCAAACCGCACTCTAAACACATAATGGTCTTATATACCATGGATAAGCACGCCATGATTTAAAGCACGCTATGGCGCAAGTGCACAAATATACCATAGCCAGAGTGGCATGGCCTGAATACGAAAAGATTAACCTTGGTCAAGCACCAAGGCACAACCCCTAGGCATGGCGCCATAAACCATGGCGCCACAACAAAGCTGGCCTTGGCCAATGTCCAAGGCCGTGGTCTCCCAGACCATGGCGCCATAAACCATGGCGCCATAAACCATGGCGCTACAAAAAAACTGGCCTTGGCCACTAGCCAAGGTCGTAGTACCAATATTATTGTGCCATGATGCATGGCGCCACGAATCCGACCTTGGCCCAAGGCCAAGGTCGTTGTTGCTACACCATGGCGCCATGGATATGGCGCCATGAGTCCTGGCCTTGGCCAATGGCCAAGGCTGCTGCTACACGTCCATTATGCGTGTCTCTAAAGCGCCACACTCACGTTGGCCACAGAGTCATAGTCACACGACGTTATTCAAACTCAACACAACCAGGCAATGTCTGCACACCACTCGAGATATCAAAACATCACACGGGGGGATAAATTTAGGGGTATTGGTCTGGCGGTCTACGACAGTTAGAAAGAAACTGATAGAGATGATGGACAGTTACGAGAAGGTGGCGCTGAGTGGACATGTTCTACACGACTCTAACAGTTACATAACACAACTCATGTCCTCCACTCCTCCACTCTTCCACGACTTCCACCTTCTTTGTCGAGAGGTCAGGGTGAGTTCAACACTATAAATAGAGGCTTCCTCTATCTTCCAAGGCAGGACATCTTCCTAGAGCATTTCAGAAACATTCTCAGAGCTAAAACACCTGAGCAATACAACACGCTTCTAGCCTTGGAGATTTCCAGTCAACCTTACAACGGAGATCCTGAACTCTTACACCCAAAACACACATCCTCAACCTGAGCTCAAGTTTTTTCGATGTTTACCTCCCTAGATCAACCTCTATCCTCTCTGTGACCGAAGCAAGACTTGACTTGGTTTAGGCTCGTCTTGTTCGACTTTTATCTCGAGCACTACGAAAATACCCAGAGACGGTGCATTGTTTTTCAGGCAAAAACAGGTGCCATGTGGGTTAAATTGTTTAAAGCGAAATACTCCAAGAATTTAAATAACTTAACTGAATAAATAAATTTTATAGGTAGATGGATATCACAAAGTCTTTATAAAAGGTTGTGGGTAAAGAAATTTCACATCAGGCATGTTAGTAAATGTAGGACTATAACAACTCTACAAGACAGATGGGATTCCTGGTCAACTCAAATATTACCAACATGAAAGTATGTGGGCTAATGAAAGCAGGCACTAGTACGTGGGACCCTCAAAATCTTCAACAACATTTTAGTACACAACAACTTCAGAAAATTCTTAACATAAGGTCTTACTCTGGAAAACAATATTAACTCAAATGGCCTCTTACAAAAACAAGCCATTTCTCAGTCAGATCGACTTACAATGCAATCCTTCAATCCCAAAACCAAGGCAGCAATCAGTAGGAAAATAAGCAGATATTTGCTTACAAACCAGAGATTGATGAAGATGAAGCATACCTTACAATAAACAAGACTGATTTATGAAGAAACTGTAAAGCAAAGATAGTATCAGAGATGTGTACTTCTAGGCTTTTGGGCACTACACGAATTCAGCTTTTTAGCAACGACAGAGGAACGTTGCAAAAAATAAAAGCAACGCTCAGTAGGCGTTGGCGTAGCGCCGTTATTATTACCGTTGCAATAATTTCAGCAACGATTGCTCCGTCGGTGTAATTATAATTATTGCAACACACGCGTGTGTTGCAATAATTATTGCAACGGACCAGGGATACCACCATGACATGTCGCGTGGCAGCCTGCTGTAACGGCCTACCCATTACAGTGTGCAGTAACTGATAAATAACGGTTAACTGTAACAGAATATCCAACGGAACATTTTTGCAAAGTAACGGTTTATGTGTTTGCCGGCTGTTTTAAAACTGTTTCAGAACGGACAACACTGTTGCGTTTGCGTAACTGATACCCAACTGTTAATAGTAACGGAATATACTGGCAGATCCTGCTATCCAACGGTTGTTCACATGCCACCTGTCCATAGCACTAACGGAACCAGCAACGACTATACGTCGTTAAGTTGCAGTGTGTAACGGATATGCTTTAACGGCTGAGTCAACATTTATTTCCGTAGGAATTTCGGCTTCAACAGTTTTTTGGATTGACACGTGTCCTTGTCGACTAACAGATTTTGTAACGTCTATTATCGTTACAAGAAAATATATTATTTAAAAAAAAAACGCTTGAAAGCTTTAAGTCCTGCGTTGCAATTGAAACCCAAATTGTAGTCCTGGAATACATTTCATTTTTGAACCTGAAATGCAATTCATTCCTGAATCTGCAATACAGTTCATTTCTGAAACCTGCAATACAGTTCATTTTTAAACCTGCAATACTTAATCAAAATCCTGTAATTTTCAATCCATTCCCACTGCCACTGAAATACATCCATTCTCATTCAACTAACACAAGCATTTCAAACTCTGAAAATCATACAACAATTTATACATTCATTCACTACACTCATTAACAATCCAGAGTATGAGTAATGTTACATTGATAAAACTGCACAAGGCTAAATAGATATACATACGTTTTTGCCCGTGTTATTACTACTAATCCTAGGTTAGAAGGTTGTGTGTTTCAGCAGTTTTCAGTTTATGCGATGTTCTGTAATGATACCTTGGATCAGAAAAAGCTTTTAGTACGTCGAATGGAGTAGTCCGTCGACCTCAGATGTGAGAGTTTTGTGAAAAAATCCTTGAAACACAACTACAACTCCTGTTTCGTAGTTGCATAATAATCCCGCTAAGCTCTTTACAAAAACTGGAGTAAATTCACTTCAAGAAAACTTGATGATTAGAAATTTATTCCAATTTTTAAAAAGAGTCTTGCAGGACGAATACAGTCACATCTTTCTCCGTCTGCACTTGTGTTGGTACTGCAACAGTGAATCCTCGCAAAACAAAGATAATGGTGGTAACTAGTAAGTAAGATAAACCAAGACAAACTAATGAACATCAAACATAGACTAATGTATTGAGGCTTCCTCACCAAAATAAGTTGGGGATGAAAATATGTTGCTCATCATGTTTGCCGAATCGATCTCCTCCATTTCGGCAAACTTTATAAGCAGTATATTTCATCTCCAAAAACTCAATGATGGTGAGTTGTTCCTAATACTCTGAAGCATGTAGCACATACTATTATAAAGAGATCATATGATATGTAAACAAACCTTTAGGTGAAAAAGGTGTCCTGCAGCAGCCCCTTGCTCAAAGAAGCCTCCTCGCAAGACAAAAATAATGTAGCAAGTAAAAATCAAGCAAGATTAACTAATAAAAACAACAAATATTAATGTATTCAAAGTTTACTCACCAATGTAAATTAGAGAGGAAGGAGTATTGGCTGGAAAGTTAGTTGCATTGAACTCCTTCATTTGCAGCAATCTTTCCAAAAAATACCCTCCTCTCCTAAAACTCCATGGTGTTTTGAAAAAAAATACTAGTCAAATGCATTGCAATTGAATAAATAAAAGCATATTTGAAGAGATAACATCTGTAGCAAAACTAACCTAAGATCTGCAGGGGCAACTTTTCCCACATCTGCACTTGCCATACCAGCATAGCATCAACAACAAAACCACAGATGTATGAATGTCCTGCAACGCTTTCCAAATGGGAAGTAAATTGTCCTTGATGACACCGACAGGTCCTCTTTCATAGTTGCATACAGCTAGACCCTTTTGAAGCTGGAGTAAACTCTTTCAAGAAAACTTGATGATTAGGAATTTACTCCAATCCTAAAAGAGTTTTGATAGACCAATACAATCATATCTTTCCCTCTTTGCACTTGTGTTGGTACTGCCACAGTGAATCCTTGCAAAACATAGATAATGGTAGAAAGTAAGAATAAACCAAGACAGTGATAATCATCAAACTTAGACTAATGTATGGAGGCTTCCTCACCAACAGAAATTGGGGATGAAAATATACGGGTCGTCATGTTTGTCGCATCAATCCCATCCATTTACGGAAAACTTCACAACCAGTACATCTCATCTCCAAACACTCAATGGTGGTGAGTTGTTCCTAATACTCCAAATCATGTACCACATAATAGACTATATGATATGTAGACAAACCTTAAGTTGAAAAAGGTGTCCTGCAGCAGCCCCGTGCTCAAAGAAGCCTCCTGGCTAGACAAAGACAATGTAGTGAGTAAAAATCAACCAAGATAAACTAATGATAATAAAAGAAACTAATGTACTCATGCTTACTCACCACAAACTAATACACCTTGTGGGAATGGCTTGAATCAAAACACAACTACAGCTCTTTCATTATTGTACAGTAATCCTTCTAGGCTATTTAAAGACAGTAGTAAATTCGTTTCAAGAAAACTTGATTTTTAATTACGAATTTACTCCAATCCTTAAACAACCTTGGAGGACCAACACAGTCATATGACATCTCTTGTTCTAGTTTGTAACCATCAACCAAGAAGTAAAATACATTACTATTGCAACTTTGATGAACCAACAGTAATGATAGAGGGGATTAATTAGTTAGTGAGGTTTGTTGCACCTATCTCCTTCATTAAGAACAAACCTTCTAACTAAGACACACCCTCTGGTGGTCAGTCAGTTGTTCTCAAATGAGAAGCAGTAAACAACAACCAAAATGAAATAGATTGCAAACAAAATAAGAACATATAAGCAAAACAGATATACAGTACTCATAAAATAACAAAACACATCTCAACATTTACCCATAAAAAAAACAAAACAGATCTCAACATATGTTAAAACCCTAACTTTAGTTGTAACCTATGGAAAGAGATAACAACCAAAATAAATCTAATCTAAACTAGAAATCTACTGAGATTACCAGAGATATGAGCGAGATAAGATAGTAGAGAGATATGGGATATAGGAAGAGGAAAGAGTTTTCCATCTCCATCTGTTTTTACAGAAAAATTAGATTTGAAATGTTTCTGATTTTTGTAGAAGAGGGAAACCAAAATTTCAGGGAAGAGAGAGATGATTTTCGAGGGGAGAAATGAAGAATCGGAGCGGAGATTTGAGAGGGAAACGAAATATGAGACCTAAATTTGAGCTCCAACTTTCGGACAAGATAGGAGAGTTCAATAATAGAGGAGAGATTTGCTTTTCACTTCGATTATTGAGCCGAAAACACAACAAAATATCTGTTCAACTGTGTCAAGTCAAATTCTGTTTTTTGGTCAATGGCATAAGTTGGTGGGTTTTAAGCCATGGGACACCATTATAAAAATCATGACATTTTTTGCTAATTAATCATAATTACCCTGACAAAACACCTACATTTGCTCTTTGTACATTTTTATTTACGTGTAATATATCTCAAACATACCTTTTGAGAAGTTTCACCGAAGGTGACCGGCTTATTCTGATACTCCAGTATGAATATAATATGAGAAACATCGTTATTTTTGGTACCATAATAGTAAAGACAATCTTCGTATGAACTCCAAAACCACTCCATAATTTGTCATACTCTAAGCCTGCGGGATCACTGATCCTATCCATTTATGGAAAACTCAAGGAAGAATCTTTGTAGAACCTTAGAAGAACCCACTTTGGGCAAGTTTGAGTTAGAATATTCCTCTGAACTCCAAACCACTCACTAAAATAGTAATGTAGTTGAGACGGTTTGATACTTTCCGTAGAAAATAGTAATATGTGGTTGAGACGGTTCGTAAATTTCCGTAGAAAATAGTAATGTTGTTAGGACATTGTCCGGTCAAACCCACTAGCGTTCGTATGTCAAGCTAGTTGTCAGTTTTAGGTGTCAAAACTCAATTCGTGATTTAGCCTACTAGAGTTTAGATTTCGGAATTGGGATATAGACAAAGTAGTAGAGACCTTGAAGACGAACACTGGGAAGACAAAGAAGACATTAATTATTCTTCATCGACAAAAGGTTAGTAGGAGTTATGACTTTTATGGAAATTCTTCTATTCTACTTTCTCTATTCTTTCGAAATATAGTCGACTACTTTAGTAGTGATAATAGCGATTGAAATCGTATTCTTGTCTAACCTGGCCTTGTGTCATAACCATTGTTTGTTCCCACAAATATTGTGAGTACAAGAATGAATGAGATAGATTTGGTGCCATGTGTCCATTACAATGGTTTGCTTGCAAATAGTTAGTTGGATATGGATGAATCTAAAGGAGTAATCTTGAGCAAAGAGTCCATGGATTACAGTTGAGGACGTATACACGTCTAAGTCCTGGTCAGCCCAGAACTTCCAGCGGAATCCAGATTTGACAAAATCTGACAGGCGGACGGTTCACGAACCGGTTCGCAAACCAGAAACTCGGATTTCTTCTGAGTTCCTAAGTGACTGAACATTTCGCGAACCTGTACGCGAATCCAATGTTGGTTACTTTGCTGGTGTCGGATTTAGTGGATATTCTTTCTGAATTTCACTTGGGTCAAACTCTAAACTCCTTTATCTCTTAGATGGACTTGTATATCACATAATATCTTTTGTATTCCATCTAACGATCCTCAATGAGTCAATAAGATAAGATTATCTCTGGTCTGTTGGATTCTATCTTGAAGTGTTTTTGAGCTAACAAAACACTTGGCAGATAAATGATAAAAAGAATTCCAATTGAGATTAATCTCTATTACTTGGTTATCATGTTTAGGGTTTCCTTAACTTGTGGGACAAGTAATTGATTGTTTTATTCCAAAGCAACCTATCTTATTGAATGATATAAATAGAGGTGTCTATGGACAAACACCGCAAGCATCAAGCATACGTGAAGGTCCTTAGGGAAGGTAGCGTAAACTCTTTTCACTTCGGTGAACGCTTGTTGTGGTATAGTCATCCTCTATAGGTTGCATCTCCTCTGGGAACTCCCTACGACTATAAAAGACTTCTCTTGAGAGTTGGGAAGCACAGGTAGGAGATTGAGACTATATTTGGTTGAAATCGGATTAACCTGTAACCTTGGTAACCTGATCACGTTCTTGTCTATTCCATAGTCCGTCTCTTCTGCTATACGGCTATTCAAGAACTGATACGGTACACACAAGGTTGAAAGGTAGCAACGCACGGCTGCACTCGGTGTTGTAAGACCTAGTTAGCTCCAGTTATACAAGTTTCTTAAGTGATTCTTCGTGTATAACTGAGGTAGAGACAAATTGGGCATAGCTTACTCGGTTTGCTTGTCAGGACTGATTTGTGAAGTAGATTTCCGTATGACCTGGATTTAATCATCCGAAGGAAGTCAACTTGTGTGTGGTAAACTGATAGAGGACAGTTAGACCATACGTCAACAATTAGGTTGCAAAGCCAGTATTGCTGACACAAGCCTTTGACATCGGTCAAAGCAATTCCTAGGCCTGTAAAGGACGTCAGCTGGGGGACAAGTGCGTGACGATCTGTGGGGGATCTAGAGACGTAAGGAGTGCGACAGTAGCCAATTCGCTTGGAGGGCTGGAGTTGGTCTCTGCTACATCCCAGACCGAAGTCTTATAGTAGGCTAGCGTTTGTAGTCAGTTTGTACTGGGCGGTGTTCAATCTGAACGAGGTCCCGAGGTTTTTCTGCAAGGCAGTTTCCTCGTTAAAAAAATCTCTGGTGTCTTGTGTGTTTTTACTTTCCGCATTATATCTCTGATTATATAATTAAAGCACCAAGTAGTACGTTATTCAATAACCGTAGAGTTTAACTCCAAAGTCCCCACTTTGTCGAGTTGATCCCCAAGATTACAACTCCGGTTATCTAGGTTTGGATATTGATTTTTGAGATCGTCCAAACCTAAACCATAAGACTCACGAGCCCAAACGAAAAGTTGGTTGTATTTCAGTACCCCTCCTTTTTCAATTGGTATCAGAGCGGGTGAACACATTAAAGACGTAACTGTCTGTGTTTATCTAGACTTGTGAGTCATGGATCAAAGCTTAAATGCTTGTAACGTACCACCACACTTGAATGTAACATCCGTATCTGAAAGAGAAATCTTGACGAATACGTTTTATGTGTGGACCGATTTTATTAATTCTCTATGTATTGAAAAACAGAGATTAATTAGAAAAGTCGAAGGACTTTATATCGGGTTAAACATTCAAAGTGAGAAGATTCATGATTTATCTGAAAAAGAGAAAATGCTCAGTAATAAACTAGATACAGTTGTCCGTGAGAAACAGACTATTAACCCCAGTCTATCCGGATCAAGTCTAATGACTAAAGGGATTCAAGACCCTTATACTGAATCTAATCTGAAGCATGTGTCAAGGGAAAGATATGGAATCGGGTTCAAACTCCCTTATTCAGAAAACATGAATATTGAACACCCATGCACCTTTTGTGGCTTGAAAGGTCACTTCCAATATTTATGCAGCTCATACAGGATAAAACTCCAGGAACTGAAAGCTTTGCATAAAAATGCTCAGAAACTCTTTGTTGAGTTGAGAAAGCATGTGAGAAATCAAGAAACATCTCCTACTCGTGAATGTGCCTTAGGAGCTGTAGCTCTAAAGTCTACATCCCCTTTTCAATGGTTCCTTGATAGTGGATGTAGTAGGCATATGACAGGAGTTGGTTTGTGAACGTTTATGATTACGAAGGTGGTCCCGTAACCTTTGGAGATGGAAGTTGTTGCTTTATCAGCAAGCGCGGAACTATCAAACTTCCAGGTATTCCCGAGATCCATGATGTTGTCTATGTTGAAGGCATGACAGTAAATCTTCTCTCTATTAGTCAAATACGCGACAAAGGCCACAAGGTTGTTTTCGAGGCAAAGAAATGCGCCATTGAAGATAAATCTGGCAATACCATCTTTCGTGGTATTCGTGGGTCGAAAAATTGTTATCTACTTGATATCAAGTCCGATCTTTGTTGCAACCTGACTAAGGATGAATCTACCCATCTTTGGCATGAACGATTTGGTCATATCAATTATCGTTTATTGGGGAAGCTAATTAACAAGGAACTTGTTATAGGTGTCCCCAAGATACAAGCCAATGTAGAGGGTATATGTGGTGCCTGTCAAAAGGGTAAACAAATAAGAGTTCCACATAAAGTGTCTACCAGTATAGCAACCAAAGCTCCACTTGAATTAATTCATATGGACCTTTTCGGTCCTATCCAACAAGTATCTGTTGGTGGGAATAAATATGCTCTGGTAATGGTCGATGACTACACTAGATTCACCTAGGTAGCATTTCTCAAGCACAAGAATGATACCCTAGAAGAGTTTAAGATAATTGTGAATAGAATCCAGAATGAGCAAGGTCGCACTGTTAAAAGAATCAGGAGTGACAATGGCACAGAATTCAAAGATACTAAGGTATTCGAGTTCTGTGACTCACTGGGTATAATTCAACAATATTCAGCACCTATCACACCTCATGCTAATGGTGTGGCTGAAAGAAAGAATAGAAATATTCAAGAAATGGCTCGGGTTATGCTTCATAACAGAGATTTACCCTTAAAATTTTGGGGTGAAGCAGTGTTCACAACATGTTATCTTATTAATCGTGTATATCTAAGGTCCTTCACCTTGAATACACATTATGAGCTATGGTACGGTAAGAAACCCAACTTGGGTTATCTCCGTGTATTTGGAAGCAGATGTTATATCCTTAAAGACAGAGAACAAAGAGGAAAATTTGACTCAAAAAGCGATGAGGGAATTTTCCTAGGATATGCATCTGACAGTCGAGGGTTTCGAGTTTTTAACACAAGAACTCAAGTTATGATGGAATCAGCCAACGTTATCATTGATGACATAACTGGATTTCGTCAGAATAACAGAGCCCCGGCAGAACTACCGCCGATTAAAACAGTAGAAAAAGGACCTACGGTTCCCGAACCGGCCGCTACTGGAGTAGTTCCGACTGTGACCGATACAGAGACAGACCACAATAAAGACGATGATGTAGAGGTTGAAGTTGAGCCAACTGCTCCTGAAACACCTCTATGGGTCCGTCGTAGTCATGTACCTGATGACATCATTGGAGAAACATTCACTACAAAAGTGATGACTAGGAAGCAAGCACAAAACATTTGTTATCATGCTTGCTACCTGTCTAATGTTGAACCAAGGAATGTCGACGAAGCACTACAGGACTCTGTGTGGATTAATGTTATGCAAGAAGAACTTAGTGAGTTCGAACGACAAAATGTTTGGACACTTGTTGATCGGCCACCAAACATTAATGTTGTAGGTACAAAATGGATCTTCAAGAACAAGTCTGACGAGTTTGGCACTGTTGTAAGAAACAAAGCTAGACTTGTAGCTCAAGGATTCTCTCAAATTGAAGGGATTGACTTTGATGAGACTTTTGCTCCTGTAGCAAGACTTGAATCCATAAGACTTTTACTTGCTCATGCATGTCATCTGAAGATAAAACTTTATCAGATGGACATCAAGTCAACATTTCTCAATGGTGATTTGAAGGAAGAAGTCTTTGTTGCTCAACCGAAAGGTTTTGAGGACCCAACTCATCAAAACAAAGTGTATCGGCTAAACAAAGCACTTTATGGATTAAAACAAG
>JAJJMA010012248.1:0-10200 GCA_023529015.1 Papaver nudicaule | reverse complement strand
CTCGTCCCATCCTCACTCACGTCCCTAGCCTTGCTCGTCCCCATCCTTACTCATGTACGAGCCTTGCTCGTCCCATCCTCACTCACGTCCCTAGCCTTGCTCATCCCCATCCTCACTCATGTACGAGCCTTGCTCGTCCCCATCCTTGCTTACGTACAAGCCTTGCTTGTATACAAGGCTTGCTCACATACGAGCCTTGCTTTTATACAAGGCTTGCTCATACAAGGCCTGCTCACTTACGAGGCCTGCTCGCATACAAGTCTTTCTCTTATGAGGCTTGCTCGCATACAAGTCTTACTCATACGAGGCTTGCTCGCATACGCTTGCAATCCTTGTAGGCCCCACTTTTATCACACGCCATAACTTGAAAAATCCCACGTATTCATTCCTGAGTTACCTCTACTTATGGGTCCCGCTGATCCAAGTCCTAGATGATTATGGTCTTTATTGAATCCATGATATTCTAAGTTTCGTAATCAAATTCGGAAATCTGTCAGATTACGAATTGCCTCAAAGACTGATTTTTACGGGCTAATCCGTAAGGATCCAGGAGAAACTTCCTTCATGAAAGTTTCTCATCTGTGAGTTCCCCATAACATACTAAAATTTCGTGATTTTAGCGAATATAGGCTGGCCTGGGTAATCTTTGGAGTGAGTGACGTGTAAACTGTCCAGAAATCTGAATATAACGTAATGTTATGGTTCATCCCTATACATCCTATACCTAACTTCCTAATAAGATTATTATGTTATGTAACATAGCTTATTATCATTCATGTGGCCTATCTTTAGGTCTTGAATTGAGAAACACTCATGCATTCTTGATTGTGGATACGCTCGTCTGTTTTCCTGATTATAGACTTGCTTCTATAAATCAGTGCTACATTTCTTAATCATGGCTCATGGCTATGACTTATATTATTTTGGACATTCATATGTCTATATTACTCAGGGAGTTGGTGCATTATATGCCACAAGCCAATTTCTCATATTTGTGGCAAACAGAAAGTCGTATTTACTTGACTATTGCCATAGAGAGTTGCTGAAATCCTCTCAGTCTAAATGGCGATTGCATAGCTCTATACTTAGAGTATTCTCATTGGTTTAAATGGCGATTGCCCGGCTCAATCCTTAAACCAAACCTAAAAGAGATGCACAAGCTTCTTAACAACTGGTCCCACTTACTCCACACTCCCACTCTTCCACTTCTTCCACTTCTTGCGAGATCAGTTGGAATTCTATTGCTATAAATAGGTCACTCGACCAGTTTGGAAAGACAGAACAAGTTCAACAGTTCAAGTTTAATTCAGTGTAGTACAATCAATTCATCCTATCGATAATTGGTGAACCCTTTTCATTCAGCATTCAATATCTATTGAGAACTGAATATCCATTCCTTTAGCAACTTTATTCACAACATCACAGAAAATCATAACAATTCTCTGATCTCATCTTTCTCTGCTTCCCTCCCTTAAACCAACCCTATTTCCTCTTCTTGTAACTGAAGCAATACTAGAACGGCCATTTCTTGGTTTAGGCGAGTCTTGTTCGATCTTGACCTCTCGAATACCATTACAATTTCATACTACATCATTACACTTCACACTTTACCTTTCAGATTCTCTTTATTGTTTTACACCTAAAACACACGTACATGTACGTGTACAGATTAACGTTTTGGAACTCAAGAGGAAAATCCGGAGCCATTGTTTACGAACCGGTTTGTGAACCGCCTGGCCTCAAGTTAGGGTTTAACTGGATCCGCTCAAAGTACTTGGGTTGAGCCAACGTACTTAGATGTGGTTACATCCTGAGCTATAATCCAACATACTCAAATAGAGTATAACTCCTTAGATTCATCATTCTCCTACGTTGATTTGCAAGCAAACCATTGCAATATAAAGTATATTGAATCTAACTCATAATGATCCTATAACCGGAGTATACCAAGAAGGTATACTAACATAACAAGAATGTCATGTCGGTAGGATTCATTATTTGTTCAAAACAAAAGTCATAGACTTTGTTTGCAACTTGTATATTTAAGAACTCTTAAAACCAAGTTGAGCTAGAGAAACATGAAAGATACATATTCATATTCAAGGATTTGACAACCTTTAAACAAATGAATATTAACTTGATCAATGTTAACGACATACCTATAGGTTTGTGCTTTACCTCACCGTATCAATCGAAAGGGCACTACACGGTGAGGACGCACAAACACAATCAAGTTATGTTAGGGTGACCAATTTCTTGTTCACCTTTGGTGGTTAAAACAGGATCACCTACATCACTGGGTTTTCACCAGAAGTAGATTTCGGCTTAGAGTTCTTTGCCTTTCCCTTTTTCTTGTTTTTCACCAGTAACCCAAGCATCTCATGTTGTGATTGCATCATACCAAGTATTTTTTGGTTAAATGACAAAATATTTTCCATGAATTCTCTTTGGGTAGCCTCACTAGGGTGATCATTCCCTTTGGCATTTATTTCTCTACCAATATTCTTTGGTATCCACTTTTGAGGGGTCTTGGGAGAAATATGATCTTTCTTCCCATCTCTCAACAAGATTACTTGAGAGAGAATTGGATTGACTTTTCTTTTGCAAGTTCGTCGACTTACAATTGGGAACATCAGATCTTGTCTTCGCTTGTACAAAGTTGTTTTCCTTTCTGTAATTACGACGATTACGAGAGGACTTTGTAGAGCGTTTATAGGCAAAACTTGGCTTGTCATAATTCTGTTTTTTATGACTAAAGGTTGGACGTTCACAACCTAGATCGCTAGATGATGCTCCGTTGTTGTTAGGTTTGACGTTAATCTCCAAAACAACAGGAATAATCGAGCCATTGGCTTTCTCATTCCTTTTACGAAATCTGCAACTTCTAGCTAAGTGACCTTTACCTCCGCAATAAAGGAAATTTTTAGTAACAAAAGGAGTGGGATGCTCGTTATTACCTGGATGTGCGTGTGCTTTCTTTGGAGCTTGATAAATCTTGTTCTTCTTCTCCTTGACTGGTTGTAGAGGTATATCACCTTGAGGATTAGTGGTAACCTTAGGTTGAGAAGAATCCTTAGACTTGACAAATTTCACCTCTTTGTTATTACTTGGAGCGTCTATTCCTTTATAGCCCAAACCTCGTGTGTCACGATGATTTTTACTCGCTCCTATCATTGAGTTTAATTTGTCTGAGCTATTGTTCAACTCTTTCAACTTCTTGATTTCGGCAAGAGCATTAGCCAGATCAGTTTCCGAGCTATTATTCAACTCTTTTAATGTCTTGATTTCAGCAAGAGCATTAGCCAAATCAGTTTCCAGACGTTTTTCCCTAGCGAGAAAAGTGTTTTCTTTTTCTTCGAAACACTTTTGTTGAGTGACTATCTTTGCATCATATGCAATAAGCTTTTCATTCAACTTACAAAGATTATGGTGAAGATTTGCCCCTTCCAGTTCTTTCGAACTTAACTCTTTATCACGAACCTTTAATTGACTCTTGAGAATATCATAAGTGCCAATAAAAAGTCCTTGATAACACCATTCAAATTCTTGTTATCTCGATAGAGTTGAGATAGAATTTCAAGGAGCATAGAGTTGGGTGTGCTCTTTAAAGAAAGAGTCAAAACCTTAACGATAGCTGAATGATAGGTGTCTAAAACACCCCTCTATATATCTATTGATTACGCTTTCTTTTGCTATTTGTCATATATTAATTGCGATTTACGCTTCTTTTGCATTTTGCAGGTATTATGGAGTCATGTTACATAAAAGGGAGCAAATAAGAGCTCAAAGCATCACTTGGAGGCATTGGCAGTCGGTGGACAGGAAGCTAGCTGAGGCGAAAGTGTTTAAAGCCAAAATTACTGGTAGCAGCCACGTACAACAGTTCAGGCAACCATTTGATTCAACAATGGAATTACTGGAGCACTCAGATTTCTCTGCTCAGGGCAGCCACTGGAGCCTTAAAAGGAGTTACTGAAGACAGACGAGAAGTGGATCAGGGCCACCCTCTCCAGTTCAAAATCAAAAGCCAGGTCGGGACTCTCTCAACAGATTCAGTTCTTTCCCTTTGTCACTTGCGACCAGTTTAACAGCCAACTTCAGGTCACAACTAGGTACGCACCAAGGACTGAGACAAACAGGAAATACTAGTATGGCTGGGGTTCAGTTGAAGTTTGCCAAGGGGGCAGTGAGAAGACACGAAGCAAAGCTTGGGTTAGAACATGGAAGAACAGGGTACTACCGTTGATAATCGGATGAATGGAGAGAGAATTCGAAGACAAGAGAACACATGGAGAATTGGGTTTCAGTTGGTTCCGAGAGACATAACTGAAGTGGGTTCGACTTGGACAGAAGTTTTGGGTTTGGCAAATAAAACAGGAACGATAAAGAAGCATTGTTGCTGGTGATATTTGGATAAACGATGAAGAATTGGAAATGATTTTGTGCCTGTTAATGATTGTGAATGTTGGGTGATTATTGAATTGCAGGGAAGGATATTTGCAATTGTTTAGAAAACTGAAGACAGTCACCATCTCCATCAGTAGGAAGACGCGTACAGGTGTTTGTGAAAAGGCCTAAATGACCAGCTATGTTATAAAAGGCGCCCGAGGCGTTTGACTTAGGCACCCGAGGCGCACGAGTCGCTAAGTGAACGCCTCGGATGTGCTGCGCCCAAGGCGCCAGATGCGCCAACTCAGTATCTTTGCTAAAAAAATTTCTAGGTCGCATCAAGCGCCTCAAGGCGACTAAGGCGCTTGAGGCGTGATGCGATTGGCTTGGCGCCTCGCCTCGCCTCACGCCTCAAACAACATAGATGACCAGTTCAATGAAGGTTCAAGTTCAGTTGCGGCTGGTTGGTGACTGAACCAGTTATAGTCACCTGAAGAGCCATGGGTTGACGCTTATCTGCCAAGGGTTCGAAGAGTTTGCTGAATACAAGATAGAGAGCAGTCAGATGGTGCAACTCTAGAGTGGTGGCTTAGCGAGAAAACAACAGGAAAAGGGGAGTACTACCGTTGATTTGTGATGACTGAAGGGTGGAGATTTCAGGGCATATTTAGAAGTTGCGAAGGATTAGAAGACCGGGGGTTTCGTGGGATTCAAGCTGCAACAAGAAACAGAAGATATAAAAGAGAACTAGGGGCAACAAGAAAAAGAACATCCCTCGACTGCACATCACTGAAAACCGCCACCATTGCTCATCTCCAACCTTCCACCACCATAGCATCATACCATCCCTTACATCAGTTCCCCTGCATCCATCACCACCTGCACCTCCATCACCACTGCATATCATCCTTTCTTTCATACCACAACATCCAACACTACACACCAGCATCAGCGAGAAGAGATTTCACTGTATACCCACCAGCAACAGCACCGACTCGAGCTACACCATTTGTCCACCATACCAGCAGTACACCACCACGTCTACAACCATCAGTTTGCACCATCCACCACCACCAGAGCTTGAGGAGTTGTCTGCAATACACCGCTGGCTCAATTGGGCTTTGTTTTCTTCACTTTGAACTCTTCTTTGAATTTATTGTCAAGAATATGAACTCCTTTTGTAGCTAATTTTGCATAATGATTGAGGTTGAACTTGAAATCATGTTCATGAGTAATTGATTGGTTTGCATCAAAGTCTATTTTGGTCACTATTTTGTTCGTTGTTAATTTTCTACCATGCTTCAATAAATATGAATCATTACCTATTTGCTTGATACGCGGTCATGTACCTAGTTGATGATTTTAATGCTAGTTTGAGATTCTTCGACCCGTAATTGTCTAGAGTTGATACCAAGAAGTAGCAATTCAACATTGTTGATGGTGGGATGCTTTTAAACAATTGTGAAGTAGAAAAATTACCTAAGTCTACAATCCGAGCTTATGAGAAAGTGGCTAGTGTTAGAGCATGGCTCGGTCAACCTCACTAAGTGTTGGTATGTCAAGCTTAGTTGTCAACTTTAGTGATCAAAACTCGACCGCTAAACAACACACATTTAGGTGAAGTCATGTGAGAGAGTTAACTTTAGGTTGTGGAAGATTTTGGTAGGAATTAGAATCACTGGTTGAAGAGTTGAAGAAAGACTGAAGATCAAACGAAAACATCCGGCTTCATCATTCAACAGGTTAGTGAATCTAAATAACGCGATTCCATTATCTTTTACACTTGTGCTACAAAAGACATAAACATAACTCTCAGCTTGAGATTTACGTTATGACTTGATCACTTGTGATCAGTGTGTCTTATGATAACTCCGCTTTACCACTTGTGGTATTAGTGTGTAGTTATGACGTTCCAATATTGCTTAGAGCTTTCTTTCTTCTCCGTCTCTAAGTTAATATAAAGGTTTTTGCTAAAACCTTTTCGAGTTGGATATAGCAATGTGATGTTATCTCGGTAGTACTACGGGATTTGATCCATCACAGTATTGTGTCTCTTCTTACCTAGTCTGGCTCTGTCGGATTGATTGCATATATTTTATATGAGCCAATGTAAGAGAGATCGTGACTCACACTTATGTTGTGTAGACTCGAAATACTGTTGTTTCTGAGATTCGAATATGACGTCGTGGTTTGGCTCTGAACTCTGGAGTTCTGAATCATTCATTTGACTATGTATATGAACATCATGTATGCCATATCTCACTTCTGGATTCCGAAACCATATTTGTATATCTCAACTTATGAATTTTCAACGTTTGAAGCTCAATGTAGGTTTTGATAAAACTTGACGTTGATTTCGAAACCATAATCTGGTTTTCGCATTCATAAGCTATTGGTCCGAAACTTAAATATTGTGACCAATGAGATATAACAGATTCGAAACTATGTTTGTGTGGCTGACAGTGACTTGAGAATCGAGGCCAATGTGTCTTGACCATGTGAGATCTAAAAGGTCGAAAAGACCCTGGGGTTTCCTAAAGGTTTATGTGAACCGGGAAATATATGCCTGTGCGTCGAGGCTAAAAAGTTGTGATGGTGAAACGGTTCTCGACCACATGGACTCTCAAGTTCGACACCAAACATTTGTAGAGAATTTAATATATGTTTCTTGTTTCGAAACCTTAAACAAGGTTTTGTTAAACAGAATCTAGATTTCGAAACCAAGCTTTACGTTTCGCTATATGGAAACTTGATTTGGGAACCTTAAATAAGTTCCGGTCATATAATGAACTTTAGGTTCCGAAACCTTAATTTTGTTTCTGCCAAAACTGACGTACGTTTCGAAACCTGAATAAGGTTGACTCATAATGCGTAACTTCGAAGTTCAAACTCTACATATTTGATTTGTACTTCAACGAATTAATGAGTTTGATATCCTCGGTTTGAAGTATGAATTCGTTCATCTTCAATGTACAACTAAGTGGGATTGAGTCATCATCTGGAAAATGGTTAGTCGCTCTAGTTAGTGGACACATGATTACGGATCAATACTGTACGTGATTAAATCTTCGTATGCTTTACTACTTGATCAAATATTCATTTGATTATTCATTTGATGTTTTGATTTGAATTCTTGGATATCATTAACGTGACATCTATATTGGAATCAATAATTCTGGAGATTTAACATTTTGCTAGTTACTCGTGGAATCTCGCACCGTACTTCCAATGGTATATCTATTTGCGTGATTCGGAACGTCTGAACCAATGTGTTCACTTAAGCTTAACACACAAGGCTTTGTCCACGTTTGTTATGATACGTTTATGCGGAACGTTGAACCACGTTGGACCAGATCCCACTTCCACCTAGGTTCGTCTGGTTAGCCCAGCAATACCAAGGAAGTAATGTCGACATTATAAAGCTGGTGATGATATTTGGAAGTAATAATATCTAAGGAGATTTTCGAAACTAAGGACACATTTTCGAATTGAGATCTTTCCCAGGGATCATATTTGGTAAGCACCATATTTCGAATTAATAAGAAATATCCAAATATACCTTAAGATATTATTTGCTTTGATTTCTCTTGGCTAAACATGTTTCGAAAATATATTTTCTTTATGGAATATATTTTTCTTAAATGTAAAATGCTAGAGTATTAGTTCTCATTAAATGCTATGAGACTAAATGGGGAATTTCAGAACTATTATGTAAATGTGCTTTGTGGAATTTCCGAAATTAAACTTTGCCTCATTTCAAAGATAAAGCCTTAGTCAATATAAATAGGAGTGGTATCTCTCCTGAAAGCTTTAATCCACTTGGCCAAGCTCTTCTTCGGAATTCTTAGCTTGTGTTGCCGCTTTTCTTTTCAGTTACCTTTGAGCTTTTGGTCTTGGTCTAAGTTTGCGTGAAAGTCTTCTCTCGGGATCAAGAAGCCTAGAAGTACCTCTTACGGGAAACTAGTTTATGTTTACTAGTCTTCTTTGTATTGTACTTGTGTTCTGTTCTATCACGTCTATCAAACCTAATGATCTTGTTTATTCTAAGGTCCTTCTCTTCTGATATAAGGCCACTCAAGATCGTTGTGATTAGAACATACTCATTATCTATTAACCTGGATTTGTCAGCAAGACGCTTCCGGTTTGTGTGCCTAAACTATAGATATTGAGTGGAATCAAGATCGCTGTTATTGGATTTGTTATTTGCAGGTACATCGTTCTTCACGGTCATATCATTACGTACTTGCTACAGCTATCTGCTTGATTCCAACTGGGACGACAAGGTTACTCTTTCGGGAGTTTAGGTTTTGAAACCTTGATCGATATCTCGAGGTGTTTATTTCTTAAGTAAACTTAATATCCTCGCTCTTGGTGTGAAAAGACTTCGGTGTAATAACTTTTAGTTACCAAGAATATCATCTAGCGATTTGACCTGCCACTATTTGGTTGTTGTCCATAAGGTTGTAATCGTCCGATTGGAGGTCGGGTAGCGATAGTCCTCGCGACGGGCTGTGAGGCAACTCTTGCGTAGGGGATTACATGTGCGTGACCATCTTGTTGTGGTTGGAGGCGTAGGAATACTGAGGGGAAATCTTTGTGACTAATAGTCGTATTAGGGTCATATTGTCTGCACCAGCTAGTCCGAAGTCTGAGAGTAGGTGTGTTGGCGGCTTAATTCTTAAGAGTATTCAAAACTGGACTAGGTCCCGGGGTTTTTCTACGAGTTTGTAGTTTCCTCGTTAACAAAAACTTGTGTGTACTTTACTTTACTTCAGCATTATATTTGAGTCATCTTATATAATTAAAGTATCGTTGTAATTGGTAAAATCCCCTAGGGTACATTTTACCAATACACCCATACTTAACTATCATAAGATACACCATAATATAAACATCCAAGAGTAAAGCGGTTCTAAGTGATATCAGAGATATTTAAACAGATGTTAATGTTGTATTAGGTAACACATATCATGTAGAAAGAGTTGTTAACAGACAAAACCAAATCTCTTGTACATATCTTAAAAACTCATGCTTTGAATTATTCCTCACCTTGACAATGATAATCACTCTACAAATATCAAGTTCTTCACTAGTTTCTGAGCTATAGAGAGTAAGAATGGATTCTTTTTCTCTCTATAGATCAGCCCTAGAGTTCACTTTTCCAACCCTTTTCTCAGTTGAGATACATGGCCTTATATAGGCGCTATACATATTGGATTACAGCTAATACAACAAATATGGCTCTGACAACACTTGTCTTCACTCGACAATCTCGATACCGCCGTCTTCTTCTTATACTTCAGCGTCTCTAATCTCGAATTGGATAAGAACGATGACTCATTTCCCACTGAGTCAATGAGTCAACTCTGACAATCCTACCGTTCTGATCTTCATTAAATGCTCAACCACATTCTCAGCTTTTGTCGGTGACGTGCCCCTTTCCGCTCTGCCTGAAGTGCTTTTCTGTTCTTCTTATAGGATGCGCTGATGTAACTTTCTTTAGTCAGACGCCTATCTCTTCTTCTAGTCCATCCGCTGAGAGATACCACTGCTGATATTCTACATCTCTGACGTAGTATCCCCATACAGCGTCACTCTTGATAAGTAAAGGCATTTTCTACACTTACATTTTGCCTCTTTCATCTTCAAGATCTCTGGTCACCGAAGATGAAAATCCAATTCCGCTGAAAATGCCATCACGTCACCACTACTCCACCTTCCTAGATTTTCGCCACGTCCCCTTGCATGCCACGAATCTCGGCTGTACCTTTTGACCTGATGACTTGCTACGCCGGTTGAGGTCTCTCCCCT
>JAJJMA010012246.1:0-13556 GCA_023529015.1 Papaver nudicaule | reverse complement strand
CCCTACAACGGTAAAAATTCTTTCGAGTATAAATAGACGAGTTTCACACTCAAAAAACCCTACAACGGTAAAAATTCTTTCGAGTATAAATAGACGAGTTTCACACTCAAAAAACCACACCAACAATTTACTCTCTTCCCCTTCCTTCATACAAAAAATGAAGATGTCATGTTTTCCTGAGACTAGTTTTAGCAAGTTCCGTGTTCGTAGGGCAATAGCAGTACGAGAGGTAGCGAAAAACTTGATTTCACTGAGGTTTACGTGAAGCAGCAAACAAACTTGTTACCAGTGGAGCTACGCTACAAAAAGCGGTTGAAAAATCTGTAAAAGTTATAAGAAGATAGAGAACAGTAAAAGTCTTAGAAGTGTGAAGATTTTGGAAATTAATGAGGCGAAGAAATTTGCACCAAAGAGGAGGAACTTCCAAGCGAGAGTTCCAAACGTTCCAGGCAAGGAAAAATGGAAAGCAAAAAAGTCTACTAAAGAGCACATTGTCAGCAACATTCGTCACGTGAAGTTAACGAACAAGAAGCAACCAACAATCAACAGCGACTTTGTTTAACGGGAGTCACATGAAGTTAACGAACAAGAAGCAAACAATCAACCGGGACTAATATTAAGTAAATAAATTGGACAATATTAACGAGAGTATTAACGAAACTATTAACAGGATAATATTTAATGGGACAGTACGTGATTGGTTCACGAAAATATGTATTGAAGTATTAACGACAGATTTAGACAAAATATTTAACGACAGTATGTAATGAAAGTATTAACGACAGATTTAGACAAAATATTTAACGACAATATGTAATGAAAGTATTAACGAAAGGTTTAAGGAAAATATATTTAATACTCTCGTTTCCATTTACATCAGTCATAATTTTAAAACATTCGTAAATAAAAAGGCTCCTTCCTATGGACATCGGCAAAATAATCTTATTTAATTTTATAAGTTGATTTGCCTTTACCCTTAGGAAAGAACATTATTTTCTACTTTTTTCTTATGAGGAGTTGTATCCAGGTTGCCTGATAACAAATCGGTTTGGCCTAACACAGTCCTTTATTTTGGTAAAGTCGAAGCAAACCACACTCGTTCGACTTTTACCAAAAATAAAAGACTGCATTAGGTCTAACGAAGTTATCGAACAAGAACCAAACTACACTCGGACCCCATATGAAAGTGCCTTATTTCCCAAGCCACACATACGAAAGAGCCTTATTTCTCAAGACACATAATGATTAATAAGAAAACACTTGAGGAGCCGGTAATGTTGTTCGTACTTGAATTTCTTTCCTTTACATCGATGCCATTCCTTCAAAGTCCTCGCCAGATTTTCATCATCCGTATCTTCCGGAAAATGACATTTGATCAATCTCCCAAAGTGCATAAATTCATGGACTCTTTGGTGTATTTTTCTCCAACGCGACCACAACGTATTTAGATCACACGCGACTTTGGAAGTACGTCTATCTAATTTGAAAATTCTGCAGTGACAGTAGTCCACAATTGTGGCTCGTTTACCTTAACACGATTGCGTTTTATATCGTCCGGGGTTGGATAAAAAATCATATAGTTTGTACAAAGACATAAATCTTCATTCCACGTAAACTTAGGACGAGGTTTAGGTGCATCTGGTAATGAATCTAGAGGATTTGCGGGTTTTTTGGGTGCAGGTTCTTTTTTAGTCTTAGATGATGAAGAAGAGGAAGTTGTGGAAGATTTGCATCGCTTAACTACTGGGTTACCATAGTGTCTAGGAGGAGTAGGATACAGTCTCTTAAATGGAGGAGGAGTGAATAAAGGAGGAGGTTTAGATGAAGGTTCAGTGTAGTAGTAGTTATGGACTAACTTCTCAGTTATGCTCCGAAACTTCGGAGATGCTGGAGAAGTACCGAGTAAAACAAAGTTTGGAGGAGAAGATGGTGGAGGAGTACCGAGTAAAACAAAGTTTGGAGGAGATGATGGTGTAGAAGAAGAAGGTGTAACATATCGTCGTCTTAGAGGATTTGACATTGTGGAAAAAAATTACGTGGGTCAAATTTTCGTCGTTACCTGGGTTATTAATTTAAATAATAAATTATTCTGGTGGATCGTGAGGAGTATTTTATGGGTTGAAATGGGGAAATCTATCCTTTAGAAATTGGTAGCTCCCATCAAGTGTAAATGGTTTCCTGTATCTTCGAAGATAGAATCGCCTTCCGAGTTCCTCCATTATATCGACATCCAGAGGAGTTGCAAGGCCTTTATAAATAACTACTTGTATGTGTACATAATTTGTTACTGTTTTGGTAATCACAACAAACCTATCATGTATTTTTTGGGGAGATCTGTGCCGAGGATTACCATAATTTTCCTTGTAGTTGCTCCACACTCGCTCCCACAAAACTGAAGCTGGAACCGTCTATCGTTGAACATCGGAAATGCCGATCTGATTATACCAAGATGTAAGGATTAGATCTTCAGTTGAATCATACCTAGCCATAATTGAGTGTTTGATACGAGTAAAGTTACGTAGGTCAAATTTTGGTCGTTACCTGGATCTATAATTTAAATGAAAAATATAATTAAATTTTAAACATAAGTTGAACGTTTAGTTCATTTTTTTTTTTTAAAAACCACGGGTTGTAGATGTTTCTCAATGTATGCAAAACATGGAAGCAGTTTAAAAAGTAAAATGATTTTCCTTTTTTCAATACTTTCCATTCATTGAGCGACCTGCTTAAAACTTCGTCATTAGTTTCACCAACCATTTTCTTTTGATTCATTCGGTGGACTAATGCAACAAACTCCCCAACCTGTGAATTAATTGTTAAAAATCTCTTCTTCAACTTGTTTGGATCCCGACCTCTGTAATCTTGATACTCCGCAGTATAGTTGTTAAATATATTTTCCCAGAAACTTTGTTAGGCATTAGGTTGAAGAGATTGATACACAAAAGATCTACAAATGCACAAATCTTCTTCTTCGAGATACCTAAATTCACTATATTTCGGTTCATATTGTGTGAACCCATAATAAAAAAACAAAAACAAAAATTGATCTAAAATTCAAAGAGATTGAACTAAAAAGATGGGAAATTTTTGAGAAGATGAGAGAATGATTTGTGATTGTTGTGATCGAAATGGTGGAGAAATTTCGTATTTATAGGCATTTCAAAAATCTAGCCGTTAGATAATTATAGGAGTTAAAGTTGATCGATTCTCAGAATCTCGAGGTCGATATTAATTATCTCGATGTCGATTTTCTCTCTCTCTGTCGAGAGTCTCTTTCTCGACCGAGATATTAACTATCTATCGCTAGTTAGTCCTGTTGGTCCGGCAAACAGGCATATCTGACGGTTTACCTGCCCATTTTTGGTGTTTGCCCCTTCCATAGTGGGGCAAACAAGGCAAAACATAGTGTTTGCTTTCCCCATAGGAAGGGGCCTAAGGGTGAAATGTAATGTTTTTCCCCGCATTGGGTTTATGTAGCATGCCAAAAACAGTTGTGTTAGTTGAGTGTGGGAGACTCTTCCTCCTAGTAATATACTGCCAAAGAAAAAAGAAAAAAGAATCTTGAGTCGACCAACTTCACCTGTTTGCCCACATGGACATGGTGGTGGTCAGCCACACTCTACACCACACACCAAGCACCGGCTCTGTGTAACAACCCTCTAAATCTTATAATTTTATCTTATTTTCGAGCTGAGCTGCCTGAGCATATCATCATTCAGCTCTAAATTACTCTGCATTTCAGCATACGCCTGCTAGTGCTAATAGTTTTCCAGAATACTTTCAGACCAACGAGGAACCACTATGTTATTCATAGGTCCTCCTGCTAGTGCTAATAGTTCCCAAGTCCAATTCAATGGGCTTCAAACTTCAACCATCTATGCTAACTCTTTTGTCTTTTTTCTACGCCCGAGGCATTCAATGTAGAAAAGATTAGTAGCAGAGAAGGTCTACATCCTCCAAGATTCTATATTACCAGTAGATGGCCTCTATTCAGTATAGTTACTGCAGAGAAGTTACATATATTCAATTACGATTGGTGCCATGCGGACCCACAGGTTTGTTCTTCTTCAGAAGAATTTAAGCTGAAGAAATTAAACACTGAAATACAGAATATACAATCACTCATCAAGTGATCCGTAAATTTGAATGAGAAAGCTTGGGCAACAAACAAATTGCAAAAAGATGAACCGAAACGTGAAAGACTAATATAGCTCTGCATCCATCCAGATTTCGTACAAGAGCATTTAACCAGTGAAAGCACAATCAGATGAGACGCCTTACAACAGAATACCTAATAGCTAACAGTCAAAACAACATGAATATGCACAACTCACTAAAATAAAACTTTGTAGGTATCAACTAACCCCTAGCAGCAAAAACATCCAGATCCCTGGCACGACCAGTGGATGCAAAATGTTCACCTGACGAACTCTCACTGCTCCTCTTTCCATAAGAAGAGAGATCTCGTGTCTGTGGTATTTCTATGGCAAAATTGTTCTTGAAGGTTACCTGATGCAGATGCAGCAAAGCAAGCATGCTACCCGCAACCAAAGCAGCACTGCCTAATATCCCACCCATTTGGTCCAACTTGAGAGATTTCTTCACAAAGACAAAGCCAGATAACATACGGAGTAGAATGTTTGAACATTTCCCCTCATGATTCACCAAGTTCTCACCAGATTGACTTATTGGTGACCCGAACAGATTTTCTGGTGTGACAAAACGACTGGAATCATGGACATCACCAACGAACGCCAGAGCTTCTTCAATGACTCGGTATTGCTTACCATGGTGATCTGCCAATCTCATTGCGAGAACAACCCGGCTTTGCTCTAATCGTGCAATTGCGGCATCTCTTTCAGCTCGCTGCTGTGTTTGTACAGTCTGGAATAAGTGAAAAACTGTCAAATGAAAGTATCGAAAAAAATGTAGTTGCACATCTTCACTATAAGACGCTACAGTCTGTAATAGTTTTTATCATCCATTAAGATCCTTCTGAAACTTTCAGTCATTTCTATATACATTATGGTCTCAGCTTATGTAGTATGCAAACCAACTTTGCTAGAACTCCTTCTCTTCTTAGATTTCAAAGGAAAGTGAATTAAAGAAATAACTGGAAGTCGCAAAACCAAAGAATGGACTATCAGATGCACAAAAAAAAAAAAAAAAATAAAAAAAAAAAAAAAAAAGAGATAAAAATCCTTGAAATAAAAAGAAACAATGGTATTCTGGGATTGATACTAACTAACAAAGAGAAGGGACTGCAGAGCCAAACAGATTTCTGTGACTACCAAAATCTAAATTGTTGCACCCCCACCAGAAGGAAAAGCTAATGCTAATACTCACTTAAAGACATTGATTCTCTTTTGTTTAGTAAGCCATACTGTACTAAACAAACAGAGAACACAACAGAAGACCTGGATGCTACAGAGTGCGAAAGAACAAAAAACTACACCACTACCTCTTAGTTTTCCTTTCTAGATTGAGATACTGAGAAATCCATGTAATATCAAGTTACAGAACTGCATAACATATTAAGGAGTGTGGAGTGCCTCATGAAAGATTAAAATCAATGTTAATACCTATAAACCATATGATTATCATCGCAATTCTTGGTTTCATGTCCAATTATTGTAATCCATACACGTATATATTCCAATTTTCCCCCTAAACCTAGGGTTTACAAAAACCTCCTAACCGAAGTTGCAAAATGTTTCATAATTCAGCAAAACTGAACACAGCCAATTATCATGAAACATAGCCTTTACCATTTGAAGAGTTAAGAAAACAGTGAAACACAATATGATACAATCGAAACAAACAAGCCTGAGTTAACACTCTAATCAAGGAACCATAACCTGCAATCAAAATTGAAAATAACAACAACAGAACAGCTAAGGAAAAAACCCTAAAAACTTACGTGAAAGAACTCGAGCTGGTCTTCAAGGTTCTCAAGAGCAGTTCTAATGGCATTAAGACTCTTAGCTTCAGCAATTGCTGCTGCATCATCAACAAGTCGGTATTCTTTCATAAAAACAAACCCACTTCGTTCTTCATTGCCGTTATTGTTGTTATGATTGTTAGTTGGTTTCTTCTTAGTAAAGCAAACGTCGTCAGATTTCTTGAGGGTTTTGATTGAATTAAGAAAATGTGATCTCGAGATTGAATGAATTGCATCGCTTAGCTTGTCATGTAGATCCCAAATCTTTTCTAATACTGCTTCGATCTCTTCGATCTCCATTTCCCATTTCATCATCGATTTCTGCCCTAATTTTTCTTTTAGAGTTAGGGTTTCAAAATAGAGAGAAAAAGAGAGGAGAGCATGACAGAGATTTTTCTGTTTCTCCAAGGACCAAGAAAAAGGAATTTTGTTTGTTCCTTGGCTTCCGAGGGAGGCAATTACAGAGTGGGAAATAAGGGAATACAACTTGGGTGGCCCCGGGCCCCCCATTTTATCATTTCATTTTTTTTCTTTTTTTTGCCGATTCTTAGACCATCCAGAGTGGAACGGTGTGTGTCTAGTTTAACAAAACAAACAAACTAACGTCTAGGTGTGAGTCGGTTGCTGACTCGGTCTGAGTCGGATGTCTGAGTCAGTCAGACCGTTAGTTTTTCATTTTGCCTTAACCTCTGACCTAACCTTTGACTCGGACATATTTCACCCAGATAAAAAAATACCACTGACTCGTTGGTCCAAACCTCCGAGTTTGTTGAAAAGTGTAAATTGGCTATTTTTTACTCAAATCCAACTCAAAAAAACAAACACATTTTTGGAGTTAGATCTGACTCACTCAGATATAAAATTGGGTTAGATGCTTCCTGTCAAACTCAGATCTGTCAGACCTTAAAAAAATAAACAAACAAGATGTAAGTAGTGCCTCCCAACAGTGGAATCTTCCCGAATGCGAATTTCAAAAGATCAACTTTGATACTGCTTATTTGAAAGCTGATAACACTATTGGTGTTGGACTAATCATTATTTTTTTATACAGGGGAATGTAGGGGCTGGTTGCATACCGGGAGTAGCTCAAGATGAAGAGAAAGCATAAGCCTTTGCAACTTTGGAGGCAATCAAATTAGCGGATCAAAAAGGTGTCGTAAAGCTTCACTTTGAGGGTTACTTCCTCAATGTAGTGAAGGCAATTAATGGTAGTGTAGGGTAGTATTGTTAGTGATTGCAAATATTTGTTAAGTTTTTTCAGTACTTGGAAGTGTACCCATGTATCTCGAGATATAAATGGTACTGCGGACTCCTTAGCTGAGGAAGCTCGTTGAAGTAGTAGTCAAGTTTTCTGGTTTGAGCAGAGGCTGAACGGGTTGGATTCTCTCATAACAGAGCAACTCAATGTAATTTCCATTTAATCAATGAAGTTCTTTCTTTCCTGTAAAAAAAAAAACTTCCACAGTCATGACTAAAAACCAAACACTATACCAAATTTAGCTTTTAAAAATAACTTTTGTCCCAGAAACACATTTCAAATTGAGATACAATTTGCACCCAAGGTGGACACATTAATTATACTTGCGCTCCGAAGTAGAGTCGTTAATTATACACGCGCTTGAATTCTGGGTGTGGATTTAATGTCGCATTTATCTGTCTAGACATTATTATACTTGCTCCCAGAGTCAGACGTTACAATTACGTGCGCCCGACTATATTTGGTAAAAATTAAATTTGGTCGCCAGATTTGGCGACCTAAAATAGTTTTTTTTTAGCTTTTTGTCTTTTTAGTACGAACGACTATGGATTTGCCAGACTCAATATTAGAGCTAACCCGATTGCCAAACAATAATTTATGAGAAGGAGTTTGAAGACACTCCTTCCCGATAGCCTAACCCCGAACCCTGAACTCCTTCTCAAAAAGAGTTCAGTTAACTTTAATAGGGTTCTCTTAAATTAATCCATGCATTTATTATCCATAATCCAGAAAATTTAAGTTAAAATAGATACCATTAAGCCTTATTTCTTTCTTAATTAAATCTTACTTCTTCCCCAAAATAAAAATAAACCCTAATTCTTCTTCAAAGCCAAACTAAATTTTGATTCTTAATTCTTCTACCATTTCTCAGATTCCTTAAAATCAAACTAAACCCTAACTATTTTCTTAACTCCAGTTTTACATCAATTAAAGTGAACTAACGTCTTGATTCTTTTTCTAAAATATTCTTCAAAACCTCCAAGGAGAAAAACGTATCTGTCTTTGTTTGACAAACTCCTGAACTATGTATAATGAGTCACATATACAAACCAACCCAGAAGAACTTTCTATGGTAACTTTTTTGCCACAGGTTCTAAAAGCTTTGTTGAATGGTGTATCAAACATTTTTCCTTTTGTGTCACTTTTGATCATATCGATACAAGGTACAAAGCCCGTAGAAAGTATATAAGGATGGTGTTGACTGCTTCAGAGATTCAAAGGATCCAAGTCACATCTCTAATTAAAGGTTGCAAAAGTCCAACCCTTAAGCAAAATAATCTTGTTCTTGATAAAACAAGCTTTGCTTATAAATGGTCTACCGAGCCACTTCTGAAGGAAACGCTCTCCGGTGAGACAAAGACTGACATTGAAACTCCCAAAACCGACTCAAAAGAGTCATGTCAATCCAATCCAAGGAACCTTGGTAGGAGTAATGGGAAAAGGGTCACTGCTGCCTATAAACCCACTCAGTTATGGGTTATATGTCAAAAGAAGGATCAACTAGTTGCAACGGCTATAACGTTGATTGACGAAAAAATCTTCGATAAGATGATATCTTCTCTCGTTGATGCAAAAGTGAAACTAATAAGGGACAAGGAGAAACAATCAGAGAATTCTGGTTCCATCCCCTGTAGTGAACAAAATAATGTTCACTCCAACACAACTTAATGGTGTTGTGCAACCTCATCATAAGTGCCCATTAAGAATGGCAAGGAAAAGCACATAAAAAATTAGGGCACATCGGTTTAGAAACATGTACAAAATTTTCTAGATGTGTACAATATATGAGAATCTTCATTCAAATTCTTCAATTCTCTCTCATATATTCTAAATGAAGATTCTCAGGTAACCTTCGAACTAAATTATTACTCTTGATGGTGACATTTATTGATTGTAGTATCTCTATAAAACGAAAAAGGGGTTCATTAATGACACCAGTAAGTAGAAATACTTTACTGAACGCTTTTGTTGTTTGTGTCAATTCTTCTCTTTGTGTTGTCAAGAGAATATTGAATTGTTCAAATCTAGAAAGGACAATACACTTCAAGGGTTTTATTTCTCTATCTCACTATTGTGCTATTGTGTCTTATTGATCAATAAAAGTGGGATCCTAGTACTAATATGATAATCCTTATAGGAATTTATTTTAACAACCAATCACAAGACAATTATTCACTCTCATAAGTTGTCGAGCATATGTTCCAATGAGTTGAATTCTCTCTCAATATATTATATGATCTTTTGATAATTGACTATAAAATCCCAAAAAGGTTGTCACAAACAAATTGTCTTATGAGCACCTATCTTTATGTCTCCTGAATTGCAGTGAGCTTATTACTTAAACTATAAGGTGATATCACATTCTCAGAAAGTCCAAAATGTGATGACTTTAGAATCCTGCTGCCTGTGGAATCCTCCCTGCCTCTGGCTCCTAAGGCAAGAGTCGAGACCAGCATCCATGAGGATATCTATGTGCGTGAGCCAAGAAGTCTATGAAAAAATAATCATGATGTTGATATTTAAACTTGGAAATCTTCCTTGGCTAAAAAGGATCATCAAATATTCTGGGTATACATTAATTCTTTCAATATGGGCACGCACACCCTTATATAAATTGGGTTCTCTTGGTGAAATATACCAAATATATAACCTTGCCTTTTAAAAAGGTCGTGAACTCACCGACCTAATTTGAACAACCTGCGCAGAAACGTATGGAATATTCTAGAACCTTATAGCAGTCGCCGGAACTTCATGACACATTTCAGAACCGCCTTCTTTAATTGGTGTTTAAACTAATCAACTCCCTTTATTATCTCAACTTTGAAATATTATAAATACCACACCCACTAGAACTTGGAATCCACGTTCAAGTGCTTTCACTATAACTATGAAACATATCACTCGTAGTGTCACACGAGCTAATATGGAAGAAGAAAACAAGGTTAATAATTTTGAAGGTGTTGGTTGCGAAAGGAAGAAGAAGAGAACTATTGTTGATAATGATGTTGTTGAAACCCTTGATTCTCAAGAACTATATGCAACAACCAATTGTTATTTTTCTTATGCCCATCAAGATGTAGAAGATGGCAATTATGATCTCTGCAGAAGTTGTTCACGACCTTCTACAGGATTTTGAAGCTTTTAAGATTCAACTCGTTGACATTGTGAACAACATTGAATCACTGAGAATTGAAATTCGTGAATTATCACGAGAGATTGTTGCTTTAAAGGATGAATTGAATAACTTGTTTAATAACATTTCTTATGATGATGAAGCTAATATTGTTCACCACCTGTTCAAGAAAGCTGATGACTTTGAAAGTTCGAGTGAACCGGATGAAGATCCAGAAGAATATGATAATGATTCCGATAACTAATGTCCGGATGCCTTATCTTTTTGTTTAGCATAGTTAACTCCTTTTATTAAAAATCTTTTGTCTTTTCCTTAGGGTTTCGAGTAATCACTATGCTAGAAGTAGTTATCTTTTTGATTTAAGCATTGCATGCTTTTACTACTTCCATGTTTTCTTTTGCAATACTTGATCTTTATTGATTATCCTTCTGAATGTATTGCAAACCAATGTGAACTTGCTTTTTAGCCATCACATCCGTTTGAGTAAAGCTGTTCATGTAGAATTATCAAAATCCATGCTTCTGACTCTTTTGGATAAGGGGAGACAATTTTGATAATTAGGTCCCTCGTAAGCTACAATTTTGGACTCCGCTGGATTAAACGTTGTACTTTTAATTCTTAGTCATAACGTCCTAAGAAAGGAAACCCTATGTTTTCTCTAAAGGTGATGGTTTTTCGTAACTCTGTGTCTGGATTGACTAAGAGAATATAAACGATTAAGCCCTGAATTCCTACGTTCGTAACTGGCTAGGGAAGAAAAACATAATACAATTTTACTTGTAAAATTGTACTAGAACCCAAGTTTCTATAAAACACCTTACTTGGGAAGGTCGTCGCGTTGTTCTTTAGGGAATGACACAAAATGTGGGAGAGTTCTTAATGAACTTGTGCTTCATGGTAATATCTTTTTGGGGTGTGCAGCTGTGGAATTTGCCAGAGAATTGCGCCTTTAATCTCTCGAATCAGGTATGTTTACCTTTGTCTACATTAGTTTACGCTATTTTGCGAGAATACCTATTTTCTTTTTCTTTTGTCAAATTTTTATGATAAAAAGGGGGAGAAATCATAGTAGTTTCGGGGAAGAAATCTTCATTTAACTACTACGACATATGTCATATAAAAGAGAAATCTTTTCGGCATTGTCATAGGGGGAGTAAAATTGATGTGCTTGTCTTATATAAAGTGAAAGTTAGTGTATTGATTAAGGGGGAGAACATATCATATTGTGCAATATCTTTAAGCAACAGTGCAATATGCTTACAAGTTTTGTATACTACTCAATTGCATAACAACTCTTGTTGGGCTATGTCGTGGTGACTAAAGTAATTTAACTCGGAAAACTCGGTGACTCGGTTGAACCCTTTGGAGTGATTAGCGGAAACTTCGGGGGAGGAAATCGGAAAAACTCGGTTGAAAAACTCGGATTGCAATTTAAAATTTATAAAACCTAACTTGATTAAAATTAAAAATATAACACCAATAATAAAAAAAAAAACAATACTATTAAAACCAAATAAGTTCAACATACACATAATTAAAACTAAATAAGTTCAACTACACACAATAAAAAAAAACTCGGAAAACTCGGCCACGAGTTTTGTCTGAAACTCACCTCAACTCAGAAAACTGGGCCGAGTAAATCGCCAAAACTCGCACTCAGCGATTTTTCACTAATCCCCTCGGCCAAGTAGCGAGTACTCGCGATATACTCGGCCGATTTTTTCGAGTTTATCTACACTGGTGGTGACCTTTGAGTTGTTACCTGTTACTATAATCTTCACTTGCAGGAACACACTGAAAAAGCAGGGGTACCGAAATACAACCAACTTTTCGTCTGGACTCGTGTGTCTTACCATAAGACATGAACGATCTCAAAAATTAATATCCAAATCTGTTAACCAGAGTTAGGATCACAAGTGATCAGTCCCTAACGCAAGACAAGTCTTGGTGAATCCCTCGAAAGGATTTGGGACCAACTCAACGGTTACAATAACGTACTTCTTGTGTTTGCTTTAATTATATAATCAGAGATATAATGCGGAAAGTAAAGCACACTAGACACCAGAGATTTTTTTAACGAGGAATCTACAACTTGTAGAAAAACCACGGGACCTCGTCCAGTTTGAACATCGCACAATACTAACTGTCTACAAACACTAGCCTACTATCAGACTTCAGTCTGTGATGTAGCAGAGTTCAACTCTAACCCTTGGATACTGCCGCACTCCTTACGGGTTTAGATCCCCCACAGATCGTCACACACTTGATTTCCCTAGCTGACGTCCTTCACAGGCCTATGAGTTGCTTTAACCGTTGTTTAAAACCTATGTCAATAATTCCGGCTTTGCAACCTCAATTATCAACTGTATGTTCGAACTTTCTTGTTCAGTTTAATATACGTTAGGTGACTTCCTTTGGATTTCTCCAGGTCATACGGAAATCTACTTTACAAGCGGGGGATGACAAGTAAATCAAGTAAACTATGCCCAACTTGTCTCTACCTCAGTTGTGAAAATAATCACTTAAGAAACTTACACAACTCGAGGTAACTAAGTCTTACAACACCGTGTGTAGCCGTACGTTGCTTCAGTTAAAACCCTGTATGTAATGTATCAGGTTACCAAGCTTACAGGTTACTCAGATAACAACCACAAAGATACGTTTATCACATACATGTGCTTCCCAAGTCTCAAGAGAAGTCTTTATAGTCGTTAGGTAAATCCCACAAAGGAACTGCTACCTAATAAAGGATGACTACCACAACAAACTTACACCAAAGTGCAAAGAGTTTATGATCAATTCCACAGAGAAACTTCACGTATGCTTGATGCTTGAAGTTTTGACTCTTTAATCCTCTATTTATAGCTCTCAATAAGATAGGTTGCTTTGAGATGAAGCAATAGATTACAATTGTGCCACAAGTTTAGCAAGTGCCCGTGTAAACGAACCCATTACTTGGCTTGCACACAAAGAAACCCTAGGTTAATCTCATTTGGAAATCTTTTAACATTTATCTTCCAAGTGGTTTATTAGCTCTTAACCACTTCAAGATAGAAATCCAATGACCCTGAGAACACCTATATCTTATTGACTAATTGAGATTCGTTAGATGGACCACATAAGATATTCTGATAAGCTCAACTCCAACTAAGAGATAAAGAGTTATCTGTAGAAACCTGTTGATACTAATTTTCCCATATCATACTACAATTAAAGGAGGGTAC
>JAJJMA010012237.1:0-21969 GCA_023529015.1 Papaver nudicaule | reverse complement strand
ACTGTCCCAGTAGACTTTCAAATGTTGGACGACACTTTGGCTCACTTGTCAGATTGAAAAGAAAAAGGTTATGAAAGATACCCCAGGGATAAGCATGCATTTATACTTGATTTGAAACAAATATAGTCGTAAATAAGTACCTATGCCAGCAGCTCTCGATTAAAGATGTCCAATGTGGGTCTGTATCTTTTGGTATATCAAGTCGTTTGTCCATGAACCCTACAGCTGCAATCACCTGCATTATTCATTTCATCAAAACTGTAAATGTTATATAAAAATACAAAGGAGCATCATTTTTGGGCACAAATGGTGTTGCTTTAACGGAAGAAAGTGCATAACATATCACAATCATAAAACCTAGAAAATTATAGGGGGTGATTAACAAAAGAACACCTGAAATGAGTGATGGGTATCCCATGGGATCATTTGTGTGCAAAGCTCCCACAGTATTACCCCAAAGCTATATACATCAGATCTGTAGTTTCCCATAAACCCAAAACGCGAAATACGAGAGTATTTGATAAGCTCAAGAAATATTGATAGCAAAAGTCAAATAATCCAAAACTTAGTAACAAAGCATTGAATTTTATTAAACTTACTTCTCATCCGAAGGATCATTACGCATTACTTCAGGAGCCATCCATTGTGGCTGGATTGGAAGGAAATGAGAAATAAGATAAATTTAGTTAGATATAGGTGCAAGTAACTAGGTAAAAAACACCATCTCACACATTGTAAATAATCGAACCAACAAAGAAAGTGTAAACACTTGAGGCAATGCTAATATATACCGTTCCATTATCAGACTTTTTAGAGAGATATGTTGCATGTTTGATCCTTGAAAGACCAAAATCACCAACCTAATGAAATGAAAAGTTTAACGGGTGATATTTGCATTACCATAACATATAAGAAACAAGGAAAACATAACTTCACAAAGTCGTGAAAATGTACCTTTACAGTCCAATTCTTATCAACTAACAGATTTGAGGACTTCAAATCACAATGAACAAGGGGAGGATTGCATTTATGAAGATAACTCATACCTCGTGCCTACAGAGGCATCCTCCAAGAGAATGGTAAATAATATTTGAGTTAGGATACGATATGGACAAAAGATTGCAAGCAACATAATACGGGGTTTTGGAAGAATCAAATGTTGAATAATACGATGTATATAATATCTAGGGGGGGGGATCCCATCATACTTTTCATCTCACACTTTCGACGCCAGTTTTTGTATAACACTAGAACTCATGGTGATTTGAAGCTAATATTTTGAAGATATGTTTCTCTTACAAAGCTCTACATTTACTGTTTTGAAAATCACCGTTGAAAACTAACAAATTTTCAACCGGTTGAAATTAAGATAGCTAGATGGTGAGGGTTTTATTTCAAGATGCCCTCATTTTTGGTATTAATGTATAGCTTAGTTGTAAGAACATATCTCTAAAACATTAGCTTCAATCCGATGTCGTTTGAGTTTTATAAAAAAGATTGCATCGAAAGTGTGAGATAGTGTGAGTGGATCCTCCATAAATCTAACAAACTAGCTAATAATTAAGTTTGTATCATTTCCAGGGAAGACGTACGATGTCTAAAGCCATGAGAACACGCCTTCTCCGATCGATTTTGCAAGTACCTCGACGAAGCAACTGAAACAAACTTCCACTACATAACAAAAGGTTTAGACCTGGTTAGTAGCATAATATAAAGAATAATATGAAGAATTACACTAATATTTCAAAAAAGTAAAAGGAGGCGTTCTAAACTACCCACTAAAAAAATTTGGATAGTTTTATTGTTTTTTTTTTCTTTTTTTTCTCTCTCATAGGTCGGATTTTATTTGAACCATCAATTTGGGACTGCCCAATTTTAGTTAGGGCATGAATAGCCAAAATAGAGTTATTTTGTACATAACCTTAAAACTCCTTATTAAAGGATTTTTTATAAAGGCAAAATTTTTAATTTCTTCTATAGATACTGATAAACATGATTAGTTAGTTAATATAGTTACAAAGAGTCAAATTAGATTAGATTAGTCTGTTAACCTTATAGGATTCTTATGGACCATAAGATTCACATGGTCCATAAAACTGTGCCAACGCTAAAAGTCGGTACGAACTTCGTCTGTAAGACCATGCCAACACAAAGAGTCGGCATGGCCTTCATCCATAAGACCATGTTGATTGTAATGACTTGGAAAAAGAAAAAAAACACATACAAATAAAGTTTAAAATTGCCTGACCCTTGTCCGACAGTCATGCCGATAGTGATTATTCGGCATGGTATTCATTCAGAACTCATAAGAGTGTACCGACTGGGGCTCCAAATGTTGATTTTCAGGTATAATCATGGTCCAGTGGATGAAGCCCATATTGATTCTAAGAGGATGATTTCGATTTTTAGACTCTTTGAACATCCCGGTAACATGCAACCTTGGATGAGAATATATTCAGTAACCCCAACTAAAATGGGTAATCCCAATCAAACCTTCTTTTATTTTCCTTCCTTTTTCTGTTTTATTATTCCAATATTTATATATATAAAGAGGCAAACTGACCAATATTTTTGACACTCATAACAAAAAAAATCAACAAAAAGCATCTTTGAATAACAGATATTGCCACATGGATTAAAATCCGAAAAATAAGAACTAGGCTAGATAACCGCTGAAAATTGCGGTGAAGGGCCGACTGAACCCGATCTAATTGAAGACAAATTCAATCAATTTGATTATTCTTTTTGCTTGAAAAATAGTTAAAGAATGCTACTACATGATTGTGAAAGAAATTTTGTTAAATAATGATCAGTTAAGGTTTAATTTTGCCAAATTGATGTAAAATTGGCAATTGATTTTCAATTCGGTTAGTTTTAATTAATTTGGTGACAATTTATATGTGAGTGTCCATAAGAAGGTCCTCTCTCCCTTCAGACCCTTCGGGCCCTCCGGTCGATCGTCCCAATTATTCAGCAATATAGATTATAAAGTTTTTATCACAAGATAAAGTGGAGAACGGACCGTGGGAAGAACTCTGTGACAATGCATAAGTGCTCAGGTGAAGTTACTGCCCCCATAAAGAGTAGTACATTAGGATGACGAAGTTTCTTCATAAGCGACACCTACATCAAATATATTTTAGAATAATGCATAGTATTACATAGTGCAATGAGCAAAAATTTAGCTTGACGAGTTACCTCTTGTCTGAAAGATTGTAGCAGGTCATCAGAGTACTCGAATTTATGAAAAACTTTCAGAGCAACGTCCTGCAAGAAAGAAGTTGTACTTGTTAACACTGTGTACAAAATATTTATGAAGGCTCTAACTTCTACCCCTTCTCTTTACCTCATCTTTTCTACTAGACTATGAAAAAGTTATCGTCAAGGCTGATTAAACGTAATCAATGTATCAGCATATTATCAAATTTCGGTACATATAAACTGCCGTAGTTGAGATGCAGAAGGCACAAAATATAGCACTTTCGTGCCACATATTTAGGCATAAAAATGCCTCCTTATAATTTTCAAAAATAAAATAAAAATAGAGTCAACCTACCGAGCCGCACCACATTCCATGAAATACAGTTCCGCATGAACCTGAGAACATCAGCTATTTCAGATCAGGAAAATGGAATATTGAGGGGTCCTGGAAAAGGTGCAATACTTAAAGTTTCTAGTATACCTTGCCCAATTTGTTCCCCAACCGTCAACTCTTCCCACAAGATTTCATACTGCGATGAGTCTGCTTCGGTGTCAAAGTTACTAAGAGGACTGCTACTAATACTACCATTGCTGCTTACACTGCTTGCATCGGACTTGTCAGAAGAAGAGCAACAACAATTGGCTTCATTTCCAAACTGGTGACTTCCTGGAACCTGGACTTCTGGTTTTCCATAGGAATCAGAAGTCTTTGCCCCATCAAAGTCATCTTCTTGTTCATTTCTCATCCAGGCAAAGATACCATGTGTAGTCCTTGCTACCAAGCCATCATGCTCACTCCTCCCTCTAAGCGTGCAAGCTCCACCTGGAGTAACTACAACTTGCAGAGGTTGTTGAGAATCTAGATCAGATTTAGAAGTCTGACGACTTGTCAGCTGACTAAGGCCGGAATTGACTTCTGCAGATGAAACTGGTGGCATTCCAATAAAATTATGTGAATCAGCAGATACACAGATAATCCCAGCAATACTGCCATTATCATCATATAGGGGAGTATTGGTAATGAGGATTAAAATTCGTTTCCCTTGTTTATTCTTAACTGGGAATGTCCCAGTCCAATTTCCCCCAGAGGCATTCTTTTGCAATATATGTGTTGCGTCTTCTCTGGCTTCTTTGCTTTCAACCAAAAGGTCAAAGACATTCTGACCAAGGGCTTCTGAAGCAGAATAACCGTAAAGCTTCTCAGCTGATCGATTCCTGTACAATTGAGAATCCGTAGAAGCATAATCAAATGCACACATAGAAATGAACACACACAAACATATATATCAGTGCGTAACAATGAGATGCAAATAAAACTTCTGCAGCAAACGAATGAATTGTTCAGGGTTCAACAAATTAACTAGCTATAGCTCGGTTTTGAAAATTTGCTGAAATCCCAAAGCTACCCACTAGCCCCATTATGAAAAAAAAAAATCTAAAACAATTAGCAACGGAGAAATCTACTTATCTGACTAGTTTCAATCCATTAGAAGCATAAAAATTGACATGGAGATGGAACACTCACCAGTAAGTTACCAAACCAGTGGTATCAAATATATGAATAGCTTGGCCCATAGACTGCAGTATGTTTAAATATTGTTTATCTCTAGAATTCATCCTAGAGGTTGGTTTATCAGTGCAAAACTGAGGAATTGATTGTCTCTCTGTACCAGAATATCCGCTTGGATCAGAAAATTTGAGTCTTGAAGAAACATTATCGTTTAAAGTCAAGTTGGAGAATTCTTGTTCGAGGTTTACATGTCCAGCTTCAGTTTCTTGTATCGTATCTGACAGCAATATCTGATCCTCTCCTGCAGGCCGAGCCAGTGCTGGTGGTGGTGATGGGGTTTCCATTAAGCTTGCAACAAAGAGTTTGGATCAGTGTATCAAAGAAATAAGAAGATTAAGTTCTCCAAATTTATGCTATATATCAGTCTCTTTTAGACATCATTTTCTTTTTGGCGGTTTTTGTAGTTCGTCTCTCTTGGAGCTTTAACCAGCTTCCAAATTCCATAATCATTTGTTTGGACTCTTTTTCATGTCTTTTTTCGGCATGATTAACTGACAGATCCGAGTGAACCCATGTTAAAGACTATATTTGGTTTGTTAGGCCAATTGTACTGTAGTATGTAGTAACTTGTGCCTGAAAGGGAAGATTGATCTTTAGTTGAATCCCCAAATGTACAATAATACACAATTGTTAGGAGTTCTTCGAAACAGTTAAACTACACCGTGTGAAGTGGCAGATGCTACGAATTCTCGATGCAAAGTTAAAATGTAATACTGGGCTTGGCTCTGCAGTATCCTGAACAGTTAAAAGAACTCTATTACTTACTGTGACAAGTGTTGAGGGTGCCGTGTGAATGATTTTTGTCAAGACGAAATGGGACTGATTTGAGCTCCAACAATGACTATCGGCTATTTGTGCGTACATGATTTAACTGGATACACAAGTAAGAATTTAAGATGGGCTTCCACAAATGAAAAGGTGGGCTGATGACTTGGGGCAATTCCTGCGGAATGGGTATAACAGTCTTACAGGGATGTATTTAATCTGGAATTCTATGTATAATTAAGATTCCTGAAATTTCTATGGTATTCAATTTAGATTTATCCGAATTCTCTAATTTTCCGAGGTATTCAATTTAGACTTATCTGGATTCCCTAATTTTCCGAGGTATTCAATTTTATAGACATTGAACACCTTCCATAGCAATCCAAGGTATTCAATTTTTGTAGATAACTAATGACCCAAGACTTTTATGGAATCTTGTGGATATTACAAGGCAAAATGTATACATTATTTTCTCTTACAATTGGGCTATTTAACGTTTGGTACCCGGGAAAAGACCAACACATAGCGTTGGTACCCAACATTTAAAAAATTAAGATTTGGTACCTAAACCAACCGTTGACTGTCAAAGTCAAACGTTTGACCTAATTATTATATTTTGTTTTAATATCTATTAAACTTTAATTGTAAAGTTACGAATTTATCCCAAATTATCGTATCTTCTTCCTCCTACCTTCATACTCCTCTCTGTAGCAGCAACAGCCATGGGTGTCGAGCTCTCCTATGGCAACAACACAGCAGCAACCGATTGCAATTATTGATTTGAGATTATTGAAGATTTGGGTATTCAAAATAAGCAGGAACCCATTGAAGATTGAGATTATTGAAGATTTGGGTATTCAAAATCAGCGACAACCCATTGAAGATTTGAGATTTGATTTGTGATTAAGTTGGAAAGGAAGAAGACCGATCAGATCTGGTTGGATTTAGGTTCTTTTTTTTTTTTTTTTCAATGTTTCGTTTTGTTTGATTCCTTGCGTAGAGATCTTAATTGAAAAGTTGTCTTTTTTTGTTGATTCAACTGGTAATTAGGTTATGAAATGGGTTTGTAAATAGGTCAGTAGTATTGACCATGAATAGCCGTAATTGGGTTATGAAATGGGTTTATAGTTAAGATAATGAGATCCCATCCACACCTTGGAACTGTTAGCAGAAACACCAAGAGAAGAGCTTATATTGACCGTGAATTTGAAATTTTAGAGAATATTTCAACGTCTGTTTGAAACCCATTTTATTTTCATCAACCTTGACATTGTTTTTGTAGGTTATTAAAGAATCTTCTTGATATTTCCCCGACAAGGATATGAAGATGTTAGATTTATGTTAAATTGTGAAATCTTAACATTTTCGATGTGCTAGGCAGTAGCTAGACCTATGCACCTGCTAGAATATCGCTCGAAACCAAGAGAAGAAATCCACCATTATTAATGGCGGATCTGGTTTTAACAGTGGATAAAGACGATGAAGAAGTTAACAGTGATGTTCGCCGGCTCTGATAGATGCATGTACAATCTCATCTAGGAGCCTTTTTTTTTTCAGACCGTCGGATCAAAGGGTATTTTGGGTTTTTAAATTAATTATCTGGTTATTAAAAATTAATTGTTTTTTTGTTAAGTCAAACGGTTGACTAAATGGTCAACGTCCGATCCAGGTACCATATCTTAATATTTCAAATGTTGGGTACCAACGCTATGTGTTGGTCTTTTGCCGGGTACCAAACGTTAAATAGCCCCTTACAATTCTCAACCCAAGACACAAGACTTTTGCGGAAACTTATGGATTATGATATTTTTCTTATAACTAGAGTTTGTACCACCACCACCACCACCACCATCACAACCAGCACCACCTCCTCCACCACCAACACAATCATGACTGCCACCACCTCCAACACCACTGTCACCGCCGCCACCACCACCACCAATACTATTGTACACCACATCCGCCTCCAGAACTGCCCCGCCACCACACAGCCGCAATAAATTTTCCAGGAAAAATTACAATATTTTATATTAGTGTTGTGCGACATGGCTATTCTAGTATGTCATATTTTGGTTATCCTTAAAATCTTTATTATTCCTTGTTTTTCCATAAAAAAAAATTCAATCTAGTCTATAATTATATTGCGCAAGACTCTTTTTAGATTTTATATTAATCCTCTGAAATCTGCCAAATCAAAATGCATTATTATCCATACAATTCCTGATTGAATACACCCCTGACTCTTAGGGCAATTTCTTTGGTTTGCCAATTTTGATCCAACAATGAGATGAATAGAGTGAGAAAATGGATGGGTAAACCAATAGATTTGTTGGTTTGCAGGGTGCGGCGTAAAAATAGCCGACAAACCATTGGTAGGTCGAGCGATACAACTCCAATCGTTCGACATAACTTCTGTCATGCAGGGCTATAGTTCTTCCGTTCGACAAATCTTGGGTCGTTCAACGGTTACCTCCAACAACTATATATATTTGAATCATCTATAAATATCAACCATTAACAGTCACACCTTCTCTCCACCTTCTCAACTAGAAAATTGTCAAATTCAAATTTCTTGTAATAATGGCTCCAAGTTCTCAACATTCTCAACCTACATTAGGCAAAGTTCGTGTTCCAATGGCAGAAGTTGTACCTGAAGTTGCAACCTGACTTGATTTTCCTAGTAGCCGCTACCCAATTTGATTTTTGTGGAGTCATGCTTGAAAATGCTCTTAATAAAATACGCGAAGGCTATTAATAGAGAATGGTAAAAAGCAAAGAAGTATTAAGGTTCTTGGAAGTTAACCAAGTAAAAATTGCACCTAAAAGGCAAAAAAATCAACGCAAATAATTTTTTAACTATAGTATTGGTTACAAAAGACCAGGAAAATCTTCTAAAGAGCGCATCGAAAGGAGGTTACGTCAATTAAATACAAACAGGAGGCCAACGTTTGCCCGCGGTTATTATTGAAGTCTCCAAAGTTTATAAGACTTGCATTGTAAATAAAATTTATTAGTTGTAAAAAAATGGTGAAGTATTTAGTTGATAATTACACTTGCATTAGCAATGAAAATTAGCACCTAAATGAAGAAGTAAACTTGAAAATTAGACTTGTAATAAGAAAAACTTAATTAAACTTCATAAGTTAAGTAAATTCTAACTCACTTTCGTAGGAATCACGTTTACACTTGCCACGGACAACAAACCCTAAATTTTCTTTTTTTATTTTTCTGCAAAATAAAAACCCTTTTGCAATTGGTAAAAGTGCATTTGTTACCTTCCTAGGGACAATCACGAGTGGGATGACAAGTTAAGAGACAAAGATTATAAATCCTTGACGAATTGGAGCTTGAACCTTCCATTTTTTGAAATGAAGTAGTTAATAACATATGAGAATTGGTTTTTCCATTTGAATTATGTTATTAAGAATGGCCATTTCCTCACTATCTTCTCTTCAAGATCATAGCCTCCTAATCGTTTCTTCCTTAGGGTTTGGCTAAGTTTAGGAATGTGATAACTGAACTTCTCCACCATCCAAGGATGGATCTTTTGATCCTTCCCATTGGGGCCGAGATTTATTGATTAGCGGAGATTTCTCGCATCGCCATTTTTTTACTTCTAGTTTTTCCTGATTTCTTGTTTATCTTTTTTCATCATGAGATCTTCATCTAATAATTTTTTGGAATCTAAATCTTTCTCGTAAACTCAAGGTTTTAGAGCGTCACAAAGGACTTAACAACTAGATTTTTTATCCCTGAGGAATCTGCTATTTTGGGTTCCTAATTAAACATTGGAAGTTGTTGTTTCTTCTGCTAATTCGAAGAAAAAAAATGGTCTCCAATATTTAACAATGGTGTTCTCCTTATTGAGAAACTTTCGGATAAGCATGGTTGTTACTTGAAGATACCGAGAACTGCTAACAAAATTCAAATTATGATTAATTTGTGTTCCTAGTGGTAATTCTGGATCTATATGGAACATTCTTGGCTTATGTGATTCTATTGGAGAGAAAAAAGACTGAGGAGGTCTCAATTTACTCAAAGGAATTTCATGTTCTTAATACTAAACCAAAACCTAAGGATGTTGGCGTTTACTTCAATGTTTTTTTTTCATTAGGTAATGCTGTGGAAGCACATAATACTCATGGCAGATGGAATAGAATTGCATATGGTATTGCCAAGAAATTTGATTGGCCAGGGGATATTGGTTTGCTTAATGTCAATGGGAAGCTTGTTTATCTCTTATCCATGATAGAGGAGATTTTTAATTCGTTTCGAGTGGAGCAATCTTTCAAAATTGGCAAGACTAAGATTTCAGTAAGACATTAGAGAATTGAGGAGTCTTATATCAACAATATTGCATCCACTGGTAATATGCATTGGATTGGTATTAGAGGGTTGCCTTTTAATAATTGGGATTTAAGTTCATATCAATACATTTGTTCTTCATGCAGGTAAAGTTCTGGAAATTCATGATTCAAATAGCTTCTTTTTAGGTGGTAACAGTGCGAGGTTAGAGTCCCATGTGACTTGAGTAAAATTCATGTTATTGTTAATTTCTAAGGTCATTGGGTTAGTATTGAATAAATTCAAGATGCCTTATCCGGTAATTTTGTTGATCATCACCTTATTCATCGTCCTAAATTACGTTCAGTTGTGGTTACTTTGAATGAGTATGGTCAACAAATTACTAGCCATGCGAGTCAGCAGGGAACTTTAAAAACTAAAGAGATTTCGAAAAATCAGGTTTCCATTGATGTTGATATGAAACTTAAGGGAATTTCTCATGACAACTCTAAGATCTTGCCACATTTCTCTACTCAAACTTTTTTGAATTCAAAATTTTTAGATTTCTCGACGCCAACAAAGTTTGTAAAGGGTTGTGTTAGTCCATCCAGCAAGAGGTTAAGGGGTAACACTCATTCGTCTGAGTCTTTTTCCAAAGAACAAGATGGTTTTATATTGGTGGTTTTTGCCCATGCCAACCCATCCATGGATCACTGTTAGAAAGAAGAAAAAAAATGAGTGGATCGGATTGAGTAACATGGGTTATTGAAATCGGGATTGAATCAATATATATGGGCCAGAAGGTGAGACTAAACTGCTCGGGTACTAGTCATGTACCGAGTTTGAGTCTTTGGCCAGAATAGGATTCACCCAACAAAGTCAATTCGTTTAAACATATTTTAGAAGGGAACCATTTGGAGTACTTGAGCAATTTGCCATTTTTCCGCTAATTCCTATGAAGATAGGGAGTCGGGTAGGGACTCGGGTTCGAATTCTCGACTTGTTCTTAAACCGGGTTTTTCTCATTCGTGGGATAATTCTTCGACTAATGCAGTTTCTTCGGGTATGTTTATGAGTTAGATGGTAAAGGGTGTTTTACCCTGAAAAACAATGTAATGCAAAAGAGTACTTTTAAGTTTGAGAGATCAAAGTCGAACAAATCTAGCCTAAACCAAGACAATGGCCGTTCCAGATTTGCTTCGGTCACAGATGAGGAGATAGGGTTGGTCTTAGAGAGGGAAGTAAAGAAAGAGTGAGATCAAGTATTTCTGGTTGAAAAGGTATTGTGTGGTTTGTGAACAATTTAGGAGAATGATGGTTGTCGAAGACAACTTGGTTTTCCCTAGGATTTCACTAGCTGAGATTGAATTGAACTTGATTTCAAGTTCATGTTGTGCTACGTTGAATTGAGTTGAGTTGAATTATGTTGTCCTTTGAAAACAGATGGAATCATCTATTTATAGTATGTTCAGAAATACATTGATCTCTTGTTAATCGTGGAGGAAAATGGTAAAGTGGAGAAATTGGAATGATGGAGTTGCTCCCGTGGAGATAGCTTAACTGCCAGTCATGCCCAATACCCATTACGCCAGTATTTCTCACGAACGTAACCTCTTTCTAAGTGGGTGTCACGCTACAACTGCCGTAGACCGCCAGACCAAAACCCTAATTTAGAGCCCCCCATTTGTGACACGTTTTGACATCTCTGTTGAATAATGCGTATGACAAGTTGTTCGAGTAAACTTGTGTTGAATTGTTGATTTTTCTATCATTGGACGCTCAGTCTTTAGAAATACTTATTATAAGAAAAACATTCAAGGATATGAGATGACTTTCGTGCTAGAGAATATAGATACTCAGGAAATACCCCAAACATATGTTTGGATAGAATACGTATTGACATGAGATTACCCCTGTTGCATTACCATGGATGGTAAGTAGAGCAGATCATGAAAACAGGCTTGGCCATAGACGACCAAGGCACACCATAGGCTGGAGCTGCCTGTAAGTTTAATTGACCAAGTGGCCAAGGCATGCCATATGCTGGCACTGCCCAAAATTAGGTTTGGGCCAAGGTGGCCAAGGGACGACGCTGACCAAATAGGCTTGGTCATAGACTGGCCAAGCAAGGGAAGAGACGACGCCGGCCAAGGCTTGGCCATGGACTGGCCAAGCAAGGGAGAAGATGGCGCTGTCCAAGCAAGGCAGAAGATGGCGCTGACCAAAGGACGGTGCTGGCCAAACAAGGGAGAAGGTGGCGCTGGCCAAGGCTTTTTCGTAACCAGAGTCATTATGGCTAATCCCACTCTTATGGTTACCTTGTGATTTGTGATGGCTACACCAAGTGGCGATCGCTGCCATAGCCCATACCATCAATAATTGGTGTCAAATGTCTTATGGACCCATGATTACCCTTTCATGACCAGAGTCGTTGCAGCAGTCCTGCTCTTCTGGCTAAAGGATGTCACACTATGCTTTGTTGGGTATTTGTAAAGACTCATCTTTCGAACATGGGCTTATTCTGAGCGCATTACTTCTACTAAGTCTATTAATGGCCACCATGTGAAATAGTGCATTTATATTATTTTACGGTTTTATCCTTGTATCAAAATCCACCATCAACATTAAGTCCCCTGCTTAGCACGGAATGATATTATTCCGAGGTAAGCATAAGATGGTGATTGGTTAGAATGACAGGATAATATATTTTAGATAATATGAAATCAGAAAAATTGCCTTTTACTGACTCTTTCTTTTCTAACAAGCCTTCTTAGAGTTTACGAAGGAAACAGTTTCCTAGTAAGACTAGGACTTCATGCTCTTGTATATATACAAAGACCTAGGTAAATTTCTTTCATAGTTTTGTTCTCTGTTTCATCTTTCCAGAGCAAATATCAGGTGAGTAATACCCTCTATATTTTAGTAAGAAAACTTTTTTATATACATAGAATATCGGGTTCAATCTGAACCCTAAAAAAAGGTCGTCAGCGACTTGTCGGCTCCGGAATTTGGTTTTATTTTTTTTAGGGCCTAGCAGCGCCTGTCGTTGGCGCCGGCGCTGTCTGCACCAGAATTTTGAAAAATTATTTATTAAAAGATTTCCCTGGCAAAAGGAGTTTCCAGGCAAACATCGTTGGCATTGGCGAAGCTAACACCAATTCATGATTTTCTTTTACCTCATTTTTCCGTTTACGTGTGTGTGTATGTATACACATGTACGTTCCAATGAAAGAAAATAAACTAGTCGTCGGGTCGAGAAACTAAATGTCTAGTTGTAAACTCGACAACGCGATTTATAGAGTTGTTATGCTTATGGTTTATGTATGGTTTTAGAAAGATTTCCCTGGTGATGCGACTTGCCAGGTGTAATTCCGTGTCTATAAGCATGACAATGGTAAAATAAGATACTGACAAGGGTTAGCTCTTACTTAGATTTCCTAGGAGTGGTAATCCTTCCATCAGTGTGTGCAGCAACACCAGAAGCATTTTGTAGATGTCTGACCAGACAACATTGCTTTTTGCTGGAATGTTGGTGCACCGAATTCCTTGTGACATTCCCCATACCAGTGATAAGTTCTTCACTGTCAAGCCCGAGAAGAGACTCACGAACCCTAAATGTTGGCCCATTTCAAAAATTCTGATGTTGTTTCTGAAATCGTCCCTCAGGCGGTCATCCGCTTTTGCTTGCAAAGAGGCACTTGTAAGGGTGTTCCGATCCGTTTTTCAAGAATTAGGCCTTCTCCCAGAAATTTTATTTAATGGTTGATATGTATGTTGGGTAAGCCTAAGGTTGTGACAATGCTGAAGAAATCGAGGATTTTTCATGATGTTAAAGCCTCTGAGATACTTTCGATAAGTGAGGATATGAGGGGTTTGGTAGATTTTGTCTCTCGTTGGTGTGAGCCTACTCATACTTTCATCCCAAACTGGGGAGAACTCACTATCACTTTGGAAGACGTGGTAATTCTAATGCATCTTCCGATTCATGGAAATATTCCTCGAAAGTGGAGTGATTCACAGGATAAGTTAAGTTCAGGTTTGTTGAACATGTTGAACGACCTTAACAAGAAATGTCGTGCTACAGGGAGTAGTAGTTATAAAAGTTGAATCGCTTATTGGTTTAAGGGTGAGACTAGTGTAGAGGGTTTGGCCTTGGATAGTACCTTGTGTATCGCTGCATTTCTCGTTCTTTGGTTGTCACATGACATCTTCGAAGGCGACCCCGTAGGCATGCTAAAGCCTGCTGTAGTTCCCCTGAAGTTGCTCTTACCGAAGGTAGAAGTTTGCCGATTGGTAGTTTGTTACTCGGTTTCTTGTATTCACAACTGGATGTTCTTACTTATGACTCATATTCACGTCCCGTTCATGCACGCCTGGTTGTGGGAGCATTTTCCTGAGTGCTCTCCTGCAGTCGAATTCCGACCCCTTCGTCGTAATAGCTCGTACGCTAGGGTGTGTAGATGGACGAATGCGAAAAAACCTGTGGATGTGACTCTTATTGATATGCTGGATAATGAGAAGTATGTAGTTTTTCGTCCTTGGGATTCCTTTCCCGATCACACAACACAAATTGATACTTTCTCTGACAATACCAATGGTGCACTTGATTCGGGTGAGAAGGACGACTATGGTGACGACATTGTTGGAGCTGCTTCCTTCCTGATAAGTTCTACTCCTGGTTATATCCTTTCCCTTTGTCCCAGGGGTTATCAGTTGCAAAAGTATAACATCGATAGAGCCGCCCGTCAGATGGGGTTTGATCAGCATATTCATTATCACCGTGCAGAGGCGCCGTCTGCTGATCTTCTGAAGACCAAATTAGATTCCTCTGATGTATCAGATAGAACCATTCGCCTCTGGTGTCCTAGGAGAGAGATCTTTGTAACTTCTTCTTATGTGCACTTCTGGGGATCGACAGCTCGAACTCATAAAGGAGTTTATAGAGGATACTTCCCCAGAGACTTACAGGCCCCAATCACGCACTACTTATGTGCCATTGCCTTTTGTTGAGGAGGTAAAACGTCACATCCCATAATGGTTCTTCATCCTTCCTCTTTTGCTTTTGAATAAAATTGGTAAAAGTATTTTTTTGTTTTTTTCAGGGTTCCGGATAGACATATCGGATTATACGTCGTGTGCTTTCTTCCTGAGATAACTCTACTCCAGGGAATGATTCTGCTCTTGAGGATGATACCCTTCTTTTGTCGTCAGATGGAAGTGCACATAAGAAATTTACCAGGATGCAATATTGTTGATATAAGACTCCTCAATTCTCTAATGTCTTACTGAAATCTTAGTCTTGCCAATTTTGAAAGATTGCTCCACTCGATGGCTGGCCTGGAGTTTTCACGCCATGTTACCTTTCACCTAAGCTTCACGCTGGTTGGTGGTTTCAACGCCCTCTCTCGTCACAAGGACTTGTATTTTGACTTGTGGAAGAAGTATGACCACTTTGCTCCTAGAGAAAGCAAAATCCACCTCCGTAGCTGATGTGTTGAACACTATTGAGATCATGAGGTCTTTAAATGTGCGGGACGTTACCAAGGATATGGTCGGTAATTGGAAGGAATCTGTTGTTGCTGCTGCCGCGGATGCTGGTCTTGACATATCCTGGTTGTATCGTTATATGGACACAATGCAACTCTTTCTTGATACTTCAGGCGATCATTGTTGTGGAGGTCGCGGAGATTCAATCATTATCACAGAAGCTAGAGTTGAAGAAGGAAGACGTCCGCAAGCTGACAACGGAACTTGAGTTAAAGGTGGAATCTCTGACAAAGCTGAAGGAGGGAGCAAGCTCTGTGGTGACCCTCTCGGTTTTGGACGGTTTTCTGTAGGGCTTTGGCAAACTTTTCGTAGGTTATCTTAGTTGTTTTGATTTTCTTTCTGTAGGTGCTCTTTGAATCGTGGAATTATGTTCTTTTGCTTGAGATTGGTTTATGTTCACAGGATTTTTTAAATGATTTTTTTTTTTAAATTGAATTTGATAAAGCAAAATCCTAACTACTGCATGCAACGAGATTGCACCGCTTTGAGGGAATTGAGAGTACAAAAGGTAAAAAGGGTGAGTCTTGTTTCTATGAGTTCCGCATATATGACTTACTTTGCCAATTCTTGGTTGTTCATCTCTCCACGATCCTTCATGAATTAATTAGGCATGGTAGGCATTGTCGCCATATCTCCCAACGAAACCAAATCCATTGCTGAACAAAGCTCCTGAATTGTATTGGTGATGTTTTCCCCATGAGTCGGGTTGAAATCCGTAATCTTACACTTTAGTCCAAGTTTGTGAGAGATCCCAGCAGCGTCGAGGGCTTTGATGAAAATGTTGATTGCACTGCCAATATCAATTGAAGTTTTCCGCGCTTCTCCATCTTTCAGGTGGCGTGTGTTAGCCAGAATCCCTTGGCATTGTTCCTCGTTGTCCGCAGTTTTCATATTGTCGTGTACTATCCGGGGTGGTGTGTCTTCCATCTCGAACGAAGAGATGTTATTTCCGGATATGACGTGATTGAGGGCAGCAATCATGTTCCTCCATTGGTTTCTTGATAGATGGAGAATCTCGTATACGTTCTTCATTAACAATCCTACTTTCTCATTCACTGGTCTTTCGTAAACTGTGAAATTCATGATATCTGCGGGGATTTCTGATATCTCCTTTCCTTTGGGATGTAGTTCCACCTTCTTGATTTTGCGTTCAAGGAGGTGCTTCAGAGCAACACAGTGTTTCGTGGGGTGGCTGATTACCCCATGGTAGGCACAATACTTAGGTTATTCAGTGTACGTAGAGAACTGATAAATTCCTTCTTGCTCCCATTCTTTCAGCAGTTCTGCGACCTCATCCATAGGCAGCGGTAGGATCAACGTGTCTGATTTGCCTTCGGACTGTAAGGAGAGACTTGGAAGATAACCAGTTATTCGTCTTATGGACCGAGTTGAAGTAGGGGTTGCACTCAGACTAGCACGCTTAATCCGGCCAGTTCTATATGTTGTTCCTCCCACGTTGTCAGTAGCTTGCAAAGCAGTAAGTATTCCTTCTCGCCGCATACGAAAGTATGAAAGGAGTCCCGTCAAAGTTTCAAAACCCCAATTCTCCACCGTTACGTGATGAGTTCATAAATATTACATTAAATACCCATATTTGCACTAGTGAGAACTTGATATTTGTTTAATAATATTGCTTTAAGCAATTCGCAATAAGATACAAGTGAATCCGACAAAACTACAAGAAAGAAGGCAAAAAGAAGCTAAAGAAGAAGGACTACTGGAGGCGGGCACAACTGTTTGTATTGGAGTTATGGAGGCAGCCACAGTTTCTAAGAAATTTTCAGAGATTACCATGGGCAGGCCTCATGTCTATCGGGAATTTCTAAGGGGTCACCTCATTATTAGGACCCAGGGTACTCGATAAGGGCCACCCCCTTTCTTTGTCTTAAAACCGACGCATTTCCAGTTGGTTTTTTTTTTCTGGTTCAGTTCAGAGGTAAACTCTATGTCCTGCGGTTGCCGTCGACTGAACCATGGATTAAAAGGTCATTTGCTGAAGTTAAGAAAGGGTTCAGCTGGTGTTCGTGGAAGAAGTGGATTCAGAAGACGAGCTGGGTCGAGTTTATTGGGTTTTTGGATAGTTGACATGAGAGAAAGAAGATGGAGTTCACTGGCAAGTCTGGCAACCGAGACTATTATACCATGGTTGCAAGACAGGAAGGAATGGAAATTGGGTTTGAAGACAAGAAGGAATGGAAATTGGGTTAGAGAGTATTTAGAAGACAAGAAGGAATGGAAATTGGGTTTGAAGGTTGGTTATGGACTGAAGTTGGAAAAGAGGGAAGAAGAAGAAGAAGAAGAGTATAGCCAGCGGCGGAGCCAGGATTTGAATGTTGGGGGGGCATTGAGAATTCAATTGATGGCAAAAATATTAGAATTCAATGATCTAACCAATTTCAATCTCACAATTAGTGATAGTATCAAGTAGTTGATGCATTTTAGAAACTACCAACTCCTAGTATCAAGTAATTGATGCATTCTCGAAACTACCAAATCCTATTATAGTTTATGTTTGAAAACAAATTGAATAGTTGTATTTGCAAACGAACTGAATAGGAAATTTCAAAGATGTATAATGCTAGGTTAGGAGAAAGTTAGAACGAAAATCTATATGAATACATAGTTGCGAAAAACCTTGGAACCTCGTCCAGATTGAACACCACACAGTACAGACTGTCTACAAACACTAGTCTACTATAAGACTTCGGTCTGGGATGTAGCAGAGACCTATTCCAACCCTCCAAGCGAACTGGCTACTGTCGCACTCCTTACGTCTCTAGATCCCCCACAAATCGTCACGCACTTGATTCCCCTAGCTGACGTCCTTTACAGGCCTAGCAGTTGCTTTAACCGCTGTTAAAGGCTTGTGTCAATAATTCCGGCTTTGCAACCTCAATTATCAACTGTATGTTTGAACTGTCCTCTATCAGTTTGACATACACAAAGTGACTTCCTTCGGATTTCTCCAGGTCATACGGAAATCTACTTACAAGCGGGGGCTGACAAGTAAACCGAGTAAACTATGCCCAACTTGTCTCTACCTCAATTGCAATGGACAAATGGTATCGAATCTATCTCATGCATTCTTGTAAACTTAGTATTCGTGGGAACAAATACCAACATAACACATAGCCATGTAGACAAGAACACAATATCAATCGCTATTAGTATCTCTACCAAAGTAGCCGACTATTTCGAAAGATAGAATAAGTAGAATAGAAGAATTTCCAAAAAAGTCATAACTCCTACTAACCTTTTGACGATGAAGAATAATTGATGTCTTCTTTGTCTTCACAGTCTTCGTCTTCAAGGTCTCTACTACTTAGTCTATATCCCAATTCCGAAATCTAAACTCTATTAGGCTAAATCAAGAATTGTGTTTTGACACCTAAAACTGACAACCAGCTTGACATACCAACGCTAATGGGTTTGACCGAACAATGCCCTAACAGGTATACTAATTATGTGAAATCCATATGTAGTTGTGATGGAAGACAGTTTATTGAGCGTTTTTTTTTTTTTAAGTGACCTAGGTTTTTTTTTTTTTATATATATATTATTAATCTGAATCAGAATCAGAATCAACGGGATTACAAGATTTAGATGGAAGCCTAGCAATAAGCTGGGCTCCGATCCCTTTTGAAGTACAACCCCAACTCTGTGAAAAAGAAAATCCCCCACTACGACGTTCCCATCATGACTAGCGATGTAATTGCGCAATCTCTTCAGAAACTCCACAGTGTCACTACCCAACTCCCCCAAAGTGGTAAAAGCCAGCACACCAAGACCAAATCCCTGAGCAATACATTTCTCTAAATACTTGTCTTTCTTGCAAACGACAGCATCATCAATTGCTTTGCCCGGAACAAAAGCGCGCACCCCAATGCCTGTAAAAGGTGAAACAACTGTGATATCCATACACACATCATGTCCATTATCCCAGTTATACACCAAGACATCTGCAGGTCTCAAAGCTACTCCGGTGTCTGAGAGGAACCCCAAATCAACCTCTTTCCTAGCCTGGACACCCACACGATAACAAATATCAGCAAAGGTATCACGAACCAGGTCATGTCTATACTTGAGACCAATACCACTCGAGCAATGCAAGGCATGATCCCCAAAAATATCCATCCCCCTACCACAACTGGTGCAACTGTCTCCTTCCTTGAAAAGAGGGATCCCAAGCCTATAACGCAAGATAGCTCTGAAATGTCGAGACCCAAGTTTTTGATTGAGCCCATCAATCGGAATGGCCAACAAATAGTCTTGCGCGTGTTTAATCCTGTTACTCTGCCACAGGGCTGAATCTCGCTCAGTCATAACAAACCGATTGGGTAAATCTTTCTTCACTGCATCGAAGTATTTGATTGCCAAAGAGCTCATAGAATGGGGGGCAATATCATCAATGCACAATGAAGAATTTCCAATACCACATACCTGCTTGTAGGAGACAAGGGCACGCTCAAAATTGGGACTTAATCCAGACACACCAGAATGCCTCAAGATGTTCTCCTGCTGAGATCTAGTCTGAAAGCACGACGCCAAATAACAATACTGCATAGTATCCTCCATGATATACACCCCTAGCCCACCATATTTGATGGGGAGCGTAGCAAGCCTATGTTGCAGCAAGCCAAATCACGGCCCATCTCCTGTGATAAGATGTCGAAGAAGCTGTTTGAGATGATCATCGAAAGCCATCTGCACCTCATCCAAAAACTCAGGTCTAGTTGTACGCATAGCAAAGTATAACCTCGAGACACCCGAACAATTTCTCAACAGTAGCAACTCACCCTGTGGATCTTTAAGCTTCTGAATGGAATCAATCAGTTCAGTGGTCTTACGAACCCTGTCAACCGCCAAATTTCTACATAATTGGGGGCTCAGGCTAACAGGTCCTCCCAAAAGCTTAACACCCTCAGTGGGCCGACATATATTAGATGGAAAAACCCCCTCAACTAACCCTCTGCAATCAACCGAAGGCCAGAAAAGTTCAGTCTTGGAGACATTAAGGTGCAACCCCAGAGATACACCCTCCTGCTGAATAATTTCCAAGGCTTTGGCCACCGCCAATGTGTCACCGACTAGGGTCCCGTCATCTAAATACCAAGCTTGCAGATCCAAAGGGCACAACTCTGCAATTCTGTGGATCAAGGGGTGTAGAGTTAAAGCAAATAAACGGGGTCCGAGGGGGTCCCCCTGTTGTACTCCTTGTGCTGACGAAAGAGTCTTGTCTATATAATACAGTCTAGCAGGAGCCGCATAACAAAATTCTACCCACCTAGAGATAGAAGGACAGTGTTTCCTTACCTCTTTGATCATTGCAGATCTGCTTACAAGGTTAAAGGCATTGGAGAAATCCACAAGAAGCATCGAAGTGGATGTAGAATCACTCTTCGTCTCAAGAAGTCTGTTAACAGCGTGAAGAATTGCCTCTCTGCCACAAGGTACCCCCACACCAAACTGATAGTCACTAAGATAGACCTCCATTGCTTTGCCAACATGAGACGCAGCAACTTTAGAAACCAAGCGTCTCCAGATAATGCCTACAGCGATGGGACGAATGCCACCCCCTGGTTTGAGCAAGGGAGTGAGAGGAGTTGATGCTACAAACTCCCCTAACACCAAAGGACAACCACCCGCAAGCCAAATATTCACCAACTATGTAATGGATTTGATGAGCTCTTCTGACACAGCTGCAGCAGAACCACTCAAAGCATCAATTAGGTGTTGAGCACGGAGACCATCTCTGCCACACGAGGTCCCTCTGGGAAAGCTTTTCAGCTTATTCAGAACCAAGTCCTTAGATGCAATAAAGTGTGCTTGCGCTACAGGATCTGCTGGAATCGAATGAGGAGTTGCGTGAGGATGCTTGTCTCGCAGCTCTTGCAGAGTACCTGAATTAGAAGGAGCTACACCACCGGAAGTTAAAGTACGAATAGCAGCTGTGTATAATCCGTTACTTCTTTCGGCAGAGTCGTATGTTAACAGCCTCTTGATCCTCTTGTGACTTAACCCCGTTCTTCCCTTTATTCTTATGCCTTGTCTCTTGTAAAGCCTCATGCTCCTCTAAGGCTCTGTGAAGCAAGGAAATGCAACCATTGGGTTCAGACCATCGATTCAAAGCAATGTGTATAGCTGCAATTTGCGACTTTTTCCTGTTACCAGACTTCTCATCCTCCTTACTTTTAGGAAAGTAAAGGCGGAGAGTGCAGATAGGAAAAAGGAGCATCTGAATCCATAAAGAGATGTCATTAGGATTATGAACAACCTTTTGGATGACTGCGTTAAAAGCTCTAGCAAAATGAAGCTTGCATTTAGCAGGAATGCTAGAAACTGTAGTAATCTGGCTTTGCAAAACCCTATCAAGCAGCTCGAGATTAAGGCTAAGCACATTATCAGCAACTCAGTCATCAACAACTTCGTTCTCTGCAACACTAGGGGTTGGACGTTGGATTCCATACACCAAGAAGTCAATTCCTTTCCCATTCCATGGACAAAGAATAACACCTTCACTATGCCGTCTACAAGAAGTCCTCCAAGCGTGACAGTTGTTGATGGTGGTTTTTGGCAAGGAGGTCACAGGAGTAATTTCGCAT
>JAJJMA010012231.1:0-16555 GCA_023529015.1 Papaver nudicaule | reverse complement strand
AAATATCTTATCCCTACTGTAAAAATAAACTCATACCTTATCTCGAGCTATTCCAGGACGCCAGAAATTGATGCGAAATTACTCCTGTGACCTCGTCGCCAAAAACCACCATCAACACCTGGTAGTCGGGTAAATGAAATCCTTCCTACCTTCTTCCCTTCTTAATATCTCTGACGGCTGTAGAGTCAGATCTGAATATAGTATCTCTTGCTATTTTCCCATACTTCTACTATATGATAGGGTTGGTCTCTGCCTGAGTCTCTTCTTTTTCCGCGACGCGTTTTTTTTTCTGGCTTGGCATTCTCCGTTATTTGTCGTCTGGGAAGTTTCGCCTTCGTAGTCCTTTTCGGTGTCCTTTCTTTGGATTATCCACAGTTCCCCTTCCTGAGTGCGCATGTTGGTTTTTAATTCCATTGTCAGCAGAGTGGCTCGTTTCAGGTCGTACTTATAACATCGTGTCTCCAGCTCCTTGGTTCGCCGTTCTTCCTTTTGATCCTACTTCGCGCTACTTCATGGGCTTTCTTCGTTATCTTCGTCCGTATCTCCGCCTTTATAGTTTAATATATTCAGGATGCTTTCTTGGTTCTGCCGCTTCAAAGCCAGAGCTGATAGCTGACCTATGATTCTTTGATTAACATCGGTCATGCTTATTTCTCCGTCTTTACTTGTCTACTTCGGCTGTTCTCGGGTTACTTGGTTCACACCCTTAATCATCCTCAGCGCAGTTCCCCTCTAAACGTGGTATGGTGCCGCTCTGATGTTTTCCGCAGTTGCTTCCCTATCCTGTTGCCCCGAGGAAATCCTGGCTAGTCTCCAAAGTGTCGGTTCGCTAATCTTCTAGTTTGTGTCCTGCTTTATCGTCTTTTGGAGCTTGCAGCGTTCTTCCCCACCTGGAGTATGTAAAAGAGAAAATTACCTCGTAGGTTTGTACGCGGTTGTTGTTAGTGACACATTTTTCGCGCCCTGAGAGCTAGTTAAACGTGCTTTGGAACCCGGTACTACTGGGTTTGCCGATGTAGGTGTTCCCCAAACGTTCATATGGTCGTATGTCGTATGACCGTCAAATCCACAAAGGGTGGGACTTATGCAGTGGAGATTTGGCTATGGCCAATATCTTCGTTTACTACAAACCTTGATCTCCCAAACGTTCTTCGGGTAAAGATCGCTTAGATTGATTCTGGCTTTATTAGCGTATAGACAACGTTTTGGCTCAGATCTGAGTTCTTTAGGCCACAATTTCTATTTTGTTTTTCCAGAGAATACAAAGGCGAAAGATAATGCCGATGAGTGGAATGCTCGTGGGAAAATACTAAAGAGTACAAAGATCTTACTTAATAGAAAATTCGTTTTTGTGTATGTAATGCTAAGATGGCTATTTGTTATTTTACACCTAATTTTTCAACGAAAATTCTCTAGTTTTAACCCTTAAAAACCCCTTTGAGTTACTGGAAATGATTTGTAAAGAATACCGAGTGAAAATGAGCAGAATCAAAACAAGTATTGGAAACTATGCTGCTGAAATTTCCCAAGGACATTGGTCCCTGTTTCTAGCGCCAAACTGAAAAAGCAAGGATACCGAGATATACCACCAACTTTTTGTTTTCGTGAACCTAGTTGATTATGGTTGTTCGAACGATCTCACAAATCAATATTCAAACAACAACCTGAGTATAGTTCAGAGAACCGAACCCTAACAAGAACGTAGTTCTCGTAAATCTCAATAGAGATGGATTCACTCAAAGGTTATGAATCAACAAACTTGCAATTACTTCTATTATATAGATCAGGGACAATATAATGCGGAAGGGAAAAGTAATGCAAGACACCAGAATTTTGTTACCGGGGAAACTGCAAACCTAGCAGAAAAACCCCGGGACCTCGTCTAGATGTGAACACCCTCAGTATGAACGGTATACAGACTTCGGACTGGACTGTATCGAGACTGAATTCACCATGCAAGCAATTCAGCTACCAATGTGCTCTTACGTCTCTTGGCTCCCGCAGTAGCCTACGTACTTGATTCCCCTGGCTGACGTCCTTTACAGGCCTAGGAGTTGCTCCACTTCCATTCGTGAAGACTAGCGCTACCCTGCCTCTAAAAGGACGCCTAAAAGTATCCAAGTAATCAAACAAGAATACGATTGCGATTTCCTTTAGACTTAAAGTCAAGGTTAACGGAAATCGATATGTTGAATAGGGCTTATTGGTCTAGCCTAAACAACTTTACCTCCAAAAGCGAGACGAACTTATTATGAAACCTAGGTCGTGAATTTGCGTTTGGGAACTTCTAGGGTTTACGATACAAGATCTACATTACGAAGTTTCTATCAAATCTTGGTCGTGATAAAATTGAAAGAATTCAATCGACCCAAGATACATGATGGAATTTGACTTTCGACCAGTGCTTCACGATCCTCAAGTTAAGTCTTTCAATAGTCGTAGTCCTAAAAGGACTTCGAGATGACGACCAACCTTTATGCAAGGATACATAGATGTGTAAAGGATTGAGATTGTATCTTGCAGAAGATCATCTATTTATAGTGATCATCAAGGGAGGCTTTGCTTAAAGTTTAAGCAACCTTGAGTAGGGCACAAGCAAGTTCCGGAACTAGGAAAGTCCATAGATTGAATACCCATTCTCAATCTTCTAAGAACCTTGGACTAAGCCAAAAGTTAAAGAAGACTCAACCTTGTTTGAAGGTCCGCGACTTCTGGTCCAGTGCTTGTTTGGACATCGATTTGCGACTTCTGGTCCAAATACTTAGTTGAACATCGCTTGGATTAAGTTGTTGAATTCCATGGTCCAAGTCACGACAAGTCAGAGAACTAATCATGCCTAGACCGAAAACTTCAAGATATGGAGTTGGAAGTTTTCGCATGGCTTATATGAACGCGTTCATGAACGCATTCACAGAGCAGTCTATAGAGTTCAGGAGAATTCTTGAACTTGTATGTACACGTTCATACAGACTTAGCTCGTTCTCTGAAATGCCAAAAGCAACACATGTACGCGTTCACCGTTGGGGTCATTTCAAGAGACAACTCAACATACTCAACCTATACATATTATCACAAGTGTGACAAATGCAAAGGCGAAAATCCTAGAATATCTTCGGATCATATAACAAATGCAAAGGCGAAAATCCTAGAATATCTTCGGATCATATAAACAACATCATAGACTATTGGTATGATAGAAATGGTAAAAACGATACGGAAAAGAAATACCTTTCTAACCTTCAGCGAGGATGTTATGATTTATCAAGTAGTAAGCTTAGGTCTTCGTCTTCATCAGTCTTCGTCTCGATTACCTAAAACTATCCTAGTCCGAGGTTGTAGAGTAAACTTATCAAGGATTGTGTTTTTGTCTCATAAACTTGACAACTGACTTGAGATAGCAACATCAGTGGGTTCAACCGAGCAATGCTCTAACAATCTCCCCCTTTGTCAATTTTAGTGACAAAAACCAATCTTACATATGGATTCTTTTAGCCCTAACCATAATGTACTTGATCTTCTTGTAATCTTCAGCGTCTTCAGATAAAAGTGTTCCTGCAAGCGAAGATTCAAGGTAGAGATAACAAACTCAAAGTCACCACACATCTTGGTTTCTAGAAGGACATAGTCCAACAAGAGTTTGTTATGCAATCGAGTAGTATGTAAAACTTGTTAAGCATATTGCATCGATGTTTCAAGATACTACACAATTTTGATATGTTCTCCCCCTTACTCAATACACTAACTTTTGTTATGCCATGACAAGCACATCGATTTTACTCCCCCTATGACATTGCCGTAGACAATTGTCGTAGTAGATAGAAAGATTTTTACTCCCCCTTACTACAAGATTTCTCCCCCTTTTGTCATAAAAATAGACAAAGAAAAAGAAATATAGGAATCCTCATAAAATCGCAATAGTCAATGTAGACAAAGGTAAACATACCTGAAACGAGAGATAAAATGATGCAATTCTCTCGCAGATTCCACAGCCGCTCTCCTCAAAAAGATATTACCATGAAGCACAAGTTCAAAATAACTCTCCCCCATATTGTGTCATTCCATATGGAACAACGCGACTACCTTCCCAAGTAAGGTTTTAGAATAAATTCCTGGGTACAATTTTCACAAGTGAAATTGTAGATATGTTTTTCTTTCCTAGCCAGTTACGGTCAAATAGGAATTCAAGGTTTAATCTTCCTACTTTCTCATAGAGTTTCGGTCAACCATCGCCTTTAGAGAAAACATTAGGTTACCCCTTCCTAGTGGTTGTAAGACTAAGAATTAAAGGTACAACATTTAATCAAGCATAGTTCAACATTGTAGTCTAGGAGGTACCTTATTATCAAAAATCGTCTCCTCTTAGCCATAAGAGTCAGAAGCATGGATTTTGATAATCTATCATGAACTGCTTTACCCGGACGGGTAGTATGGCTAAAAAAACAAGTTCACGGTTTTTGCAATACATTCATAAAGATAATCAATTAAGATCAAGCATTGCAATCATCAATTAAGATTTTAATTTAATAACCTCGATTAATTGATGAAAAATAAAACATGGAAGTAGTACAAGCAAAGATGACTACTTCTAGCATAGTGATTACCCAAACCCTAAGGAAAAGACAAAGCTTTTTAATAAGGAGTTACCTATGTTGTACGAATACGAAATTCGTTTGGATACTCAAAGAGTTCTTTGATGATGGTTTTGCAATCCTCATAATCTGACGCCGAGAGACCTGTCCAATCTTTGAAAAGACACTTGAAGAATACTAATTCCTCTTTATAATTCTTCTGAAGATTTTCCAAGAGGTCTTCAATCTTCTGCAGCGCAAATTTAAGCTTGCGAATAAATTCATGTGAAGTGTAGACGTTGATCACGTGGTGTGCATTAGGAACACCTTATAACTGTCTAAAATCCCAAGGGTTAGATCTTAGACAGTACACCCAAATATCATACACCAACATACACTAAATCATACATAAACATACATAGAACCATGGATGTATAACATAATAAAGAGTTAAGGGTTAGAGATACTTGACAGAGATTTTACTTGGTTCACCCTCATTAGTGAGGACTACATCCAAGGGGTTTCACTAAAATAAGTATCATTACAATTCTCTCACCTTACTAATCTTCTAAGTATGATCTCTCAATAAGAACCCTAATCTCAGCCTTGGGCTAAGGAGAGCAAGTAAGATACTTTTCCTTTCTCTAGACCAAACCGAAATATGTCCAACCCCTTTTCCAGTAGGTTTACTGGCTATTTATAGACTCGTACATCATGGATTACAACTAATACAGACAGATACATTACTGACACTCATTTGTCTTTACTCGCCGACACTCATCTGTCGGCGACCTTACTTTCTACTTTACCAACATTGGCGGTCGGATCTTCTATGGATAAGGATTTCTGACGCAGCTTCCACTGAGTCAACAGGTCAACCTGACAATATATCCATTCTGACTCCTCTTTAATGCCCAACCACTTCTTAAATACCAAAGATGACGTGTCCTTTCTCGCTGATCCATCCTTCGCTGTATTCTTTCGCTCTTCTATCTCCCGTTGCTATGATTTATTCCTTCGGGCTTATATATCGCTAGGACCCTTAAGTTGCTGATTTCATGCTTTTCCGCAGTACTATTCTTGTACGACCTTTCCTTTAAGATGCTTTATAGCGCGAAGGTATTTTCTACCCTTACACACCTCTTTCAGATTTCGGATGTAGATACTCTTGATCAAGCTTTTCTACATAGTAGTCTCTATTTCTAATAACTCTTTCTGTGACGGTAGCCATGATAACAATATTGAAGAGAATTTTTTAGAACACAAATATATAGTGTTTATGAATGGTGCGAACTTAGGAAACAAGTTCGTGAGGATGTTTTTTTATAGGCTTTCTCTACATTGCTTTGTAGATTCATTACCTGTTTTAGTTTCCAACAGAATTAAGTTTATATATCAACTTACATGTTTAGGAAACTGTTTCCAAGAGCATGATCTCTAACAGAGTCAAATGGAGATTCCCATGGTTCCTGTTCTCGACTCTTGCCTTAGGATCCAGAGGCAGGGAGATATTTCCAAAAGAAGTCAAGAGACAGTTGATATTCACGTCGAGTCATTACATTTTCGACTCAGATAAGACGTGATGTACACCTTTTTATATGATTATATCATCAGACTCACTACAAGAAGGAGTCTCACCATTGGTGTAAGGAATAACTATAACAACCTCTTTGGGATTTATTGTTATATACCATCAGGACAAAAGGTCACATAACCAATTGAGCGTGGATTCATCTCTTTGGAGCATTGCTCAACAATTTTATGAGATATTGATTTTTATTCCTGAAAATATTGTGGACATAAAAGTAATCTAACAAAAACAATAAGACTAACTTGTTCTTTTTAATCAGATGAACTGATTTAATTTGACGACTCAGAATCACAAGCCACAGATTTGAGACGTCATCCATATATTTTTAAGTGGAGAACGAGTGAGCATAATGCTCACGATCAGTTTTTGTAGAATGATTCTTACCTTTACCTCTTTTTCTTGATGACAAAGGAACATCATTAGCCAAATTGCTTAGCTTTTGATTCATCTTCTTTACGTCATTCTCGAGTTTTAGCAACAATAGCCTTCTTTTGTTGAAACTTTCTGCATCTTCTCAGGATATGATATTATCCTTTCCACAGAACGAGCATCATTTCTTCTGAGATTGATTTTTCTTAGAGGCACCGAAATCAAAATTGATTTTTTCATTGGCAAGAAGAGATGATCCTGCAAGTATGAAGATGTTGTTGTTCGTGAAAGAGTTACTTTTGTACCCTAAACCATTTGTATCTCCAAATGACTTTTGCCCAAAAAACATGGCTGAAATTTTATCTGAGCTACCAGATAATTTTTGCAGGTCATCTTTTAGGGGACAATTTTCTGATAGAAGTTTTGATAATTCACAGTTTGATTTCTCAAGCTGATCATTAGTTATCAGAAGCGATTCTGCATTCTTCTTAACAGATTCTTTTAGTAAAAGATTTTCTTTTAAGAGAATTTCGCTTTTATCCAGAAATTCAAGTATCAGATTATCTGAATCATCTTCATCAGAGTTCTTGGCCATTAATGCCTGATCAAACACGTTCTCGAAGAGATGTTCATTAGGCATTTCGTCGAGAGTGGCCAAGAGAGAGTTGTGGTATTCCTTTCTTGGACATTCTTTCATCATATGTCCATAACCACGACACTTTTAGCATTGGATTTCTTCCTCTGGAGTATCCTTAGTTTTCTTTGGAGATTCTGAATTCTCGAACTGTTGTTTGGAATGATGCATCTTTTTGTTCTTCAGAAGTTCTCTAATCTGTCGAGTGATCAAGGACAAGGTATAGTTTATGTCAGAATTATCTTGATCATCACATTCATCAGCCAAGAGATGCTAGATGTTGTGACAATAGGATCACGATTAGCTTTGAATGCTATAGACTTAATTTCAGTCTTGTGATCATGATCGAAGATTTTGAGTTTGGCAATAAGATCGCCTCTCTTTATATCAAAACCAAATGACTCTTGGATGGCATGTTTTTTGGAGTCATATTTTGAAGGTAGAGACCTAAAGATTTTTCTTACAATTTCTCTTTCCTCAATTGTTTTTCCAAGCGACTGCGAGGCATTAATAATTGCAGAAAGTTTGTGATTGAAATCTTCAAAGGTTTCTTCATCAGACATTCGGAGGTTTTCCCAATCTGATGAGAAAATTTGAAGACGAGCTTCTTTCTCTGAAGTGTTGCCTTCAAATATGTTTTGCAGAGTTTCTTAGGCTTTCTTTGATGTACTACATGTAGATACATGATGTTGAAGATCTGGGGTAACTGCATGGATGATCGCATTAAGCGCATCTGAATCTATCTTAGCTTCTTTCCTTTCATCATCAGAATATTGTGAGGGAGTTTTATCCTTTACAACATCACTGATTTTGATAGTGGGTATGGTAAACCCATCTTGCACAAAGACCCAGCACTGATAGTCTCGTGATTGAAGAAAAGAACGCATGGCGGATTTCCACCATAGATAGTTTGTGCCATCAAAAACTGGTGGAACGTTCACATTAGCAGAATAATGTGTGTTCATAGTTCACAAAAGCGTCAAACATAGACAGTTACGTCCTTTGCAAGGTATTTGCCAGCTCTGATACCAACTGAAAAAGCGAGGATACCGAGATATACCACCAACTTTTTGTTTTCATGAACCTAGTTGATTATGGTTGTTTGAACGATCTCATAAATCAATATTCAAACAACAACCTGAGTATAGTTCAGAGAACCGAACCCTAACAAGAACGTAGTTCTCGTAGATCTCAATAGATATGGATTCACTCAAAGGTTATGAATCAACAAACTTGCAATTACTTCTATTATATAGATCAGAGACAATATAATGTGGAAGGGAAAAGTAATGCAAGACACCAGAATTTTGTTAACGAGGAAACTGCAAACCTAGCAGAAAAACCCCGGGACCTCGTCTAGATGTGAACACCCTCAGTATGAACGGTATACAGACGCTAGCCAACTCTCAGACTTCGGACTGGACTGTATCGAGACTGAATTCACCCTACAAGCAATTCAGCTACCAATGTGCTCCTACGTCTCTTGGCTCCTGCATTAGCCTACATACTTGATTCCCCTAGCTGACGTCCTTTACAGGCCTAGGAGTTGCTCCCTTCCCTTCGTGAAGACTAGCGCTACCCTGCCTCTAACTGGATGCCTAAAAGTATCCAAGTAATCAAACAAGAATACGATTGTGATTTCCTTTAGATTTAAAGTCAAGGTTAATGGAAATCGACATGTTGAATAGGGCTTATTGATCTAGCTTAAACAACTTTACCTCCAAACGCGAGACAAACTTAGCATGAAACCTAGTTCGTGAATTTGCGTTTGGGAACTTCTAGGGTTTACGATACAAGATCTACCTTACGAAGTTTCTATCAAATCTTGGTCGTGATAAGATTGAAAGAATTCAATCAACCCAAGATACAGGATGGAATTTGACTTCCGACCTGTGCTTCACGATCCTCAAGTGAAGTCTTTCAATAGTCGTAGTCCTAAAAGGACTTCGAGATGACGACCAACCTTTATGCAAGAATACACAGATGTGTAGAGGATTGAGATTGTATCTTGCAGAAGGTCATTTATTTATAGTGATCATCAAGTTAGGCTTTGCTTAAAGTTTAAGCAACCTTGAGTAGGGCTCAAGTAAGTTCCGGAACTAGGAAAGTCCATAGCTTGAATACCCATTCTCAATCTTCTAAGAACCTTGGACTAAGTCAAAAGTTAAAGAAGACTCAACCTTGTTTGAATGTCCGCGACTTCTTGTCCAATGGCTGTTTGGACATCGCTTTGCGACTTCTGGTCCAAATACTTAGTTTGAAAATCGCTTGGATTAAGTTGTTGAATTCCATGGGCCAAGTCACGACAATTCCGAGAACTAATCATGCCTAGACCAAAAACTTCAAGATATGGAGTTGGAAGTTTTTGCATGGCTTATATGAACACGTTCATGAACGCGTTCACAGAGCAGTCTATAAAGTTCAGGAGAATTCTTGAACTTGTATGTACGCGTTCATGAACGTGTTCATACAGACTTAGCTCGTTCTCTGAAATGCCAAAAGCAACACATGTACGCGTTCACCGTTGGGGTCATTTCAAGAGACAACTCAACAGACTCTACCTATACATATTATCACAAGTGTGACAAATGCAAAGGTGAAAATCCTAGAATACCTTCGGATCATATAAAAAACATCATAGACTATTGGTATGATAGAAATGGTACAAACGATACAGAAAGGAAATACCTTTCTAGCCTTCAGCGAGGACGTTATGATTTATCAAGTAGTAAGCTTCGGTCTTGGGCTTCATCAGTCTTCGTCTCGATTACCTAAAACTATCCTAGTCCGAGGTTGTAGAGTAAACTTATCAAGGATTGTGTTTTTGTCTCATAAAATTGACAACTGACTTGAGATAACAACATTAGTGGGTTCAACCGAGCAATGCTCTAACACAAATTGTTGATACTAATTTTCCCATATCAAACACACATAAAGTTTTAAGATTAATGACGGTTATTGGCTAAGCGTTACCTAGGATCCTCGTCCACGTACGTACCCAATGAATGGAACATCGATCCAATGGACTCATCAGAAACTCTAAGATAGTGAATAACATTAAAAGCAAACTAAACAAGGTGGATCCACAACGAAGTGCTTCATCTCCATATCATTAAATCATATTCATCATACAAATTCATATCATAGTAATACAGATCCTTTTGGTGATTATCTATCTCGATTACATACAACTTGGGAGTGATACTGTGTAATCTATTCTTCTGATTCCAGAAGGTATTTTGACTATAGTATCTCCCCTTGTGATTTCGTCGACCCCTCCTCAATTGGTGAGAAGGTGTATTTATAGCAATTAGGTGAAGTGATTTCTCTTTGCTCCTTCGTTTCTTCTGCTGATTGATGGTCTTTAGCGAAAGCTGGTTTCTACACGCCGCCCATATAGTGCAATCCTGTGTTGACACCTCTCAGTTGATATATATCTTTGTTATGTGAATCCCTTGATGCTCTCGATGTTCTAATTCTTATCTTTAAGTTGCTTTATACCACTGTCTGATCCATCCATGTAATGACGCGTACCCCTAGCCTTCTGTATCTCTATAAGGTGCTGTGTGACTTCTTGGAAGGTGTCTTGAGTCGGTGATGCCTTCCCTCGTTCTTTTGATTACCGCGGTAGCCTACTCGGAGTGGTCTCATACTTCATTTCACCTTCTCTGCCTTGTCTTCTTACCTTTGATCGAGGTTTGTTGGATAACGATATTTATGCATTAACAGCTATGCTTTTGCCTCGATAATAAAGTAGCACAATGGGGGAGTGTCGGTCAAGGATGGAGCTTAGACATGATATTATTCTCCTATCACGGCCTAGAATTCCACTGATCCGTTTCTTGGCAGCCCCTCATCGAGGCTATGTTTTTATTTATTTTTAGAGGAGGTCCCTTGGCTGCGTAGCCTACTTACCCTTCCCGTGAGTGGAAGCAAGTTAGCTACCTCGGTGTTCCATCCACCTTAAAGGTAGATGTTAATCCCATTTATCGTCCCCTCGACGCCTCAGAAGAGAGGTCCTCATGGTCGTATGGTAGTGGGTCCAAATGCGTTTTTATCTTATATAGCTTAGATGCAAAGTACCCACCGCTAACGGTGTGTCTTGTGGGTAGAGGACTGTGTCACTTAGCTCGTAGGGCCCTTACGACATATATGAACATCAGCTTTGTGCCTGCTATACGAGGTCTTTTTGTTTTTGGCATCTGGGCCTTGGCGTTAAAGCCTTTTGATTGCATCAAGGCACTAGGGGAGATATGGCGTCGTAGCCTATTTGCTTTATATGGCGTGAAAGCCTTTGGAGATTTGCCTATTCGGTTAGGACTTCTGCCTAGCCGAGTAGGATCTGGAGTTTGAATCAAAGTATAGTGCATCGAGGAGTGCAATATTTTTTTACTACAACAAGCCAAGCTGCTTCCTTTATTCTTTCGTTCTAATACTGACATTTCTTATGTGTTGCTTACATATAAAGTTCTAGTTAAGGTGTTTCAGGTTCTTTCCCTCAACTGGGGTGCTTAGTTTTTGTCCTTCGAGATTAATTAGGATGTAAGTATCGTTTCCGAGTGCCTTTTCGATCACATATGGTCCGGCCCAGAATTGCTCCTCCAGGGTATCCTTTCCAATGCTACTCGAGCTCGGCTTGTTAGTTGATTCGCTTGGTATTAGTACCTTGCTACTTTCCACGAGGAACTGCTCTCTGTTTTCGGGGCATTGACCCTTCCCTTTATTGATAGGTCGAGTGCCCAGCTTGCATACTATGAGACTTCTCATGGTGGTGCTAGCCATCCCAGCCTCAACTTCAGCTATGAACTCCCTTATGCAGGTCTCTGTTAGCTTTGGGTGTTTGGCTTTGTTTGGGGAATCCTGCCTCGGATGCCCCCTCGCTTGAACATCAATTTTATTGCATACACGAGCTTCAGTTGGATCACCTAGTATTTCTGCGATTGCGAGTGGTGTTGGGAATCGTATTCTTCTGTGTAGTGTGGAGGCTACTCCCATGATACTATGTAGCCAAGGTCTTCCTACAATGGCATTGTAAGGAGAGTCTATGTCGACCACGCAAAATGATATTGGCTGCTCTAGCTTTCCTACATGAATCATTAACGAGGTCTCCCCTAGGCATCAAGGGTTTTCCATTGAAACCATAGACATTGTACGGGGAGGGTACCAAGGCATTTTCTTTTCCAAACAACTTATCATATGTTCTCCCAAAGAGTATGTCAACAGAGCTTCCCGGGTCTACCAGTATTCTAGGCATCGCCGTCTCCTCGATATGTAGAGTGATAACTAATGGATCATTGTGCAACCTTCCTTCGTCGGGGATATCTGCTGCCGAAAAGAAAACTGGACGCCTCTGCCACTCTTCCAGGTGTCCTCCCACTGCTACACTTAATATTTCCTTTCCTTCAAAGTCTCCTTTATGAATTCTATCAGTATGGATGCCTTCGAAGTTTCGTCCACAAATGTCTGCGTGAACTATGGAGTTACAGTCATCGAATCTTGGGATGTCTCGGTCAATAGTTATTACATATGCCTTGTTCTTCTTCTCCTCTTTTGGTTGTGGCGGGCTTGGAGGTGGCTTTGGTAGTTCTAGGAAGTGCTTGAATTTTCCTTTTGAAATGAAAAAGTGAATCTGGTCCTGCGCCGTGACGCAGTCCTCTGTTGTGTGTCCATAGAATTTGTGGAATTGGAAGTAGTCTCTAGAGTTTCGAGTATGCTTCGGCTGGTTTCCCCTGCTTCTTGAGTATCTCATCTCGCTTGCCAGCTCGGATTGCTCGATGCTTCGGAGAGCGTCCTCGATGGTAACACACAGCTTTGGCAACTTTCTATCTTGGAATGCAGGAAATCCCGACCTTGGCACGCCGAACTTTCTAACTCCCTCATGCCCTCTTTGAGTGCCATTGCCTTCGAATTCTCCTCGAGAGTCAGTTCCTCTGCTGTCGTTGTATTTTCTATTATCGTGATACCTCCCATCACCAAATTTGCCCTCGTTTCCATAGCTCCCATTATCGTTCTGCCTTTCTCGTTTTGAAAAATCTCCTGCTTGATGGTTCATGGTGCGATCTCGCTCTTCAAGTGATAAGTTGTTTATGGAGTGCACCTGTTTCGATATGGTTTCCTTCCCTTGAGTTGCTTGCTCCCTGATTTCCTCCAGCGTGATCCGCTCCTTTTGATATTTCCGAAGGTCTTGCAGCGTCTCTACATTCTTGGAGAAAAGCCTGTCGTACAATGGATGATTCTCGTCGAGTGCGTTTAGATATGATCGCACCTTGTCTTTCTCGGAGGCCCCGTTTCCTACTTCCACGCACTGGGCGGTCCACCTGTCTGTCAAGCTTTTAATGGATTCTTCAGGTCTGACTATAATGTTGAACAATTTCTCCACTCCAAGCCAAAGCTTCTCCCTTCAAACTGGAGGAGAAATATTTGCAGAGCACCTCGTCTCTGTCTGCCCAAGCCAAAAATACTCTCAGGTACATTTTGATGTGTAGAGTCGGGTCCCTAGCCCCGTCAAAGATTGATGCAAAAACTGACATGGTGCATTTTACTGGTATGGCCTTGGCGAGAAGTCATTAATTGCTTGAGTGAGCTTTACTTTATCGGTCGATTGAATTCTGTTAACGAAGAGCTCTGCCCGAAGCGTTTGATATGCTCCATCATGACTTGCTGTAATGCTTGTGTTTCAGCATACTTCCTCGCATGCTCATTTTCGTATGCCAAATGTATGCTTTTCCTTTGGACGTATACTGTGTTCAATTCTTCTGCTCGAGATCACTAGCATGGTAAAACTAATAAATAAAAAATCTAATATTTTTGTAACTATTTCATAAAAGTAATTTATTGTTAGTGATGAGTTGTCAACTATATAGAATTGGTCTCATACTCCGAGTAAGACCCAGGGACTCGTACGGTACGACAACGCGACCCGGAGAAAATGAGACCAACTCATACCGTATCTCCGATTCCCCCAAGCAGAAAAGTAGCCTCTTTTATTTCTTCTTCACTTTTCTCTCATACCTGTAAAATTCCTTAATCCAGATCTCATAATTTTTCTTTCTTCAATTTCCTAAACCCTAATCTCTCTATACCCTGTGATTCAAGCAAGTTCTTTCTAATCCAAACCCTAACCCACCTTCAAATGCACAATGTTGTCTACACAAATTGAACAAACAATTATTACTGCTTCTTCAAATGTTACTACTTCTTGTATGGATGTCAAACCAGAAATCCAAGAAAAAGGAGAAAAAGGCTTGGATTTTATTACCTCAGGAGGAAACTCTCTACAAAAAGATGAAGTCTTTGTTGTAATTGATCAAGAAGAAGATAAAGAAATGAAGAAGAAAGAAGATTCTGAAGAACCCATTTCTCAGTTAGAAGATGCTCTCAAGAAGAAGAATCAAGAATGTGATGAACCAGTAGGCAAAGGTAGTAGTACTGAACTCTATGATTCATTCGTTGCTGAAGAAAAGAAAGAAAACCAGGAAAACATTTCTTCCAAAGAGGAGGAGGTATGTCAAGTTCAATTTTTGCCCCCTTCCATGTCTCAATATGGAAATGTTGAAGTTAAGATGAATTCAGAAACTAGTAGTAGTAGAATTTGTGTAGAGGGTAAGCAAGATGAGATTTTTCAAGTGCAAGATGTAATTACTGGTGATGAACATATCATTCCTGTTGTTGAAACAGCAACACAAGATCACTTTGTTGAGACTAAATCGGTTTCTCCATCTCGAATTCTTGCTGACAGGAATATTTGGGATCACAAGAAAACTATGACCGGTTCTGGTGACACTAATTGGTGGGGGGAATGTAGTAGTAGTAGTAAAGGAATGGCAGGGGAAACCGGAGGTACTGGCACTGTTAATGGGAATGGCTGTGCAAGGAAAGAAATGATAAGTTCCATTGCATTGGATACAAAGAGGGCTGGAATGTGCTCGGAGGGTTTCATCATGGGGAAGTTCAACAATCTCCCAGAAGAGATCATGTTGGAAATATTGTCTAGGTTACCAACTGAATCTGTTTTAGATTGCAAATTGGTTTGCAAACCATGGAAAGATGTTGTACGCCATCCATCCTTCTCTCAGATTCACTTGAATTGTCTTCATTCAGCTGATGATTCTGGTAAGTTTAGTTTCATTTTTCGCAGTCATCAACCAGGGCTTCATGAATTTTATTACACTGAGTATGATGAAAATTGTCATGAGACACCCAGAAAAACAAGAATCAATAACTTGAGCTTTCCATATACTTTAATTGATTCGTGTAATGGATTAGTTTGCTTCAATTCATGGCGTGAAGACAATAAATCTGGACCTATTGGTATTGGTAATCCAATCACCAGAGAATATGTTATCCTTCCGAAATCTGAAGGAGAGTATCGGTGGGTTGGATTTGGTTACACTCCTTCAACCAATGAGTACAAGGTTGTTCGGATATATTTGTCTGTAGGAGACTCAAATGTTGGGATTGTTCAGGTATACACTCTTGGCAGTGGCACTGGATGGAGAAATGTCGGAACCATGGACATCGACACGAGTCATTTGCGATTGGAACTCTTTATTGGTGCATTTGTGAATGGAACTCTTTATTGGGCAATCAGGACAACAACCACCTTTATTCTTGCTTTCCATTTGGCTGATGAAAAGTTCAGCCAACTTCCACCACCACCCTCTTGTTTGACACGAGCTGGTGTTTCACATTGGGGTATTCACCTAGGGGTTTTAGGTGATTCTCTAAGGGCTACCTTGTATTATGCTGCCGGTGATTGTGACATATGGTTATTGAAGAAGAATGAAGATAATAGTGACTTGTGCTGGAGTAAAGGTTTTAGTATGGACAGTCAAGTATTGCAGCCATTTGGCTATATGAAGAGCGGTAGGGTGCTATGCTATGGGCATAAGACAATTTACAGTCACGATCCAAGAGCTTCATCTATCAAAAGGGATTTGAGTCTTGGCAAGTCTGTTGTTCAAGCAATTCCTCACAAGAATACTTTTATTTCATTAAAAGAATTAGGAGAAAAGGATACCAAAACGATAGAATATGGTGAAAAGGAGACAGAAAACGGTGATGAATTGAAGAAGCCGCTGCACAAAATCAGAGATCAATTTAAAAAGTTCATTGTGGCGGTCCAAAAGCTTCGCCTGCCAGAATGTCTAAGTTGAAAGTCTATTTCTTTATCAAAAAGCGACTAATAAGAAACTGAATGTTGATGGAAGATAAAGAGTACTGGGAGTCAGTGAGTCACAGACTAGTATGAATTGCGGATATAAAATAGGGTTATATCTATTGTCTCAGTTCAGTCTCTGATGATGCATCACATTTAGGTACTATACAGGGAAAACTGCTCTTTTCAATCCCCTCCAACCCCAGTTTACATTTATGCATTACATTTCTGAGTGC
>JAJJMA010012207.1:0-15976 GCA_023529015.1 Papaver nudicaule | reverse complement strand
TTTTTGTGATTTTCTATAAATGATGGATTTGAGGTCGTGATCTTTATCTTCTTCAGTTCTAACTTCCCTCCTTTATGCTTCCTTCTTCATCTTTCCTTACTGTTCTTCATTTTTCCTCCCTTTGTCTCAAGCTTTCTTCAAACCCTGATGACACGGAAACCTTCAAGTTCTAAGTCGAAATCTTCTTCCAAGAAGTCGAAGAATGTTGGCATGGATTCAAGTGTATCTTCAGCTATTCCTTCTTCGCTGCAGGCTTTTCCTCGTCTCTCGAGTTCTTCTGGTGATGTTAAGAAAAATCTTCCCGCTGTTGGTGATGGCCTTGCTCATGCTAGAGTGGATAGAGAGCTTAACTATGAATTGTGGCGCCTCCGTCCTTCTGAAGATGACAGTTATCGTCATTGGAGTCTTGCCAAAATAAAAGAATCTTTTAGTTTGTCCCATTTCAATATTTCTTTCTTTGATGGTGATGTGGATATTGTGACCGAGGATATGATTAGGAATTTTCCTTATGATGAGAATTCTTTACTCATATCTGTTGGTCAGTTAGCTGCTGGTCTTGTCCTTCCCTTGTACGATCCTGATGATACTTTCTTTATTGACGTCTTCGTTGACCGAGACAATCCCTCTTTGTCCCAGTAACTTCGTGGTATACAAAAGTACACTGATAATTTTTTCCACCTTTTATATGAGTGTTGGATTCGTGCTCAAGGCCGTACTCGCATGAGATGTTATGACCTCTTTTCTTTAGCAATGGTTCGTCGAGAAGATTATACTCCTCAAAACTTCAACTTGACATGAGAGACTTTGTTCAGAGCTCTTACGTGATGCCTTGGTCGGTTGGACCTCATCGATTTGCCACTTCTGCTAATCAAATCCGTGACAAGGTCCCTCTTTTGCTGGATGATTGTGATGATCCTGACTTGTTAGTTATCCCTGGGACAGTTAGTCTTCCTTTCCCTGCTGATCAGAGGCTTCGTCTTAGTCGTGACCACCGATGGATGCGTACTCCTCTTCGTGTCACTGGTCCGTGGGTTGCTGGTTTTAGGAAATCTCGGTCCCAGCCTGGCTTTTTCCTTCCTCGTTTGATGACAGATCTTCCTCCACGCTATCGAACCTTTGTTGCCTGGCGCTTTAACCCGACTCCTTCGCGTGTATGTATTTCTGCTTTTGTCTTCAGTTTCGTGTTATTTAAAAAAAAAAAAATAAAAAAAAATTGATGGCTTGCTTTTCTCCTGGTTGCCAGTCCCTTAGGGCTAATGTACCTTCACCTAGCATTTGTGACAATACTTGTACTCGAAAGAGAAAAGTTGGTGTTGGGTTAGTGAAAAATATTGACAACAAACCAATTGGCGCTACTTCGTTGTCGAAGGTATGGGTAATTGATATCCTCTCTTTGTGCATACGTAGTTGCCCCCCTTTGCCCGTGCCTTAAACAAATGATTTTGTGTGTTTTCAGCCTGCTGCTAGGAAGAAATCAAAGGCCGAAGTAAGATCTGTGAACGAAGTAGGTGAGCCTGAGGAGTCTTTTGCTTCTAGGGTGAGTGCGGGTATTGAAGATGGCTCCGAAGATGTTTCCTCTGGTCACCATAATGATGATGACGTTGCTGCTCGAAATTGTCTGCCTGCCCTTGCAATTGTGGATATTATTGATGATGCCGATGTGCAGGACAACCAGTATCCTGAGTTTTCTTCAGCTCTTGAAGCACAAGCGGACATGAAAGATACGACTGAGCTTTTGTCTTGCTCCGCCGAGGTTTGCATCCCTTCTTCATCTGGTCTTCTTGAGTCAGTGGTGAAATCTGCTACTCATGCCTCCCCCATTGTCCTTTGCTGTCGTGAAGCCCGTGGACTGGTCTTCGTTCTTCTTAAGAGATCTTGATCCTCCTTTGGGTTCACAAATGTCCATCTTTGATGACCGGGTTTCAGAGCTGAAGTCCGAACTTAATGCTGTTACGTTTTTGACAGAAGAGTATAAGCGTGTTGCTGAGGAGGCTAGGGCTCGTGAAGAAACTGCGGTTGCTGAAGCTGTCCTCTTGAAATCCCAGCTTCGTGATTTTGACGCTAAGGTAGCCGCTGTTGTTGCTTCTCAAACGGAGGGGCTGAGTAACATTTATGCCCGTTCTGCTGCGATTACCGTAAATGAAGCTTTTGCTGAAGCCCAGTGCCACTTCCCTGGCATCGCTTTTCCGAGGATGGATGTCCCTTAGTTGCCCTTTCTTATGGAAGAAATTATTCGGAATTCCCTGTTTACACCTGCATTTTGAACTGTTGGGTGAATTCCTGGCCATTTCTTGTCTTCGTGTACCTGTTCTTCGCTACTTGTAATCTTTTGTGATCGGATATATCCGAATGGTAACCTTGTTAATCATCATGAGATCTTCCTCCTAGTGTCTTATTGTAATCGGATATATCCGAATGGTAACCTTGTTGATCATGAGATCTTCACCTTAGTGTCTACTTTTTCAGGCATTTCAACCTTCTTGGGTTAAGCATTATCTTTCAACCATCCTTGGCCAGGGGATGATTTAGGACATTAACCCGGGAGAAGGATTCTCCCGCTAGGGGCGACGTTCGAGTTATCTCTATCATTGGGATTCCTACGCATCGCCTCATACATATTAATGAGGATCCTAGAAATGACCTGTGATCAGCAGGTATACTCCTGTCATCGCAAACATATTATTGCGCTTAGGCTGCTGGCAAACTTATTATTGCACTTACATCGTTGTTACTTTTAAAATTCTGTCACCCTTGGAGGAAAAAAAACATTTTATTAATGTACTGCGTTGTAGCGCCCTTCGTGGAAAGTAACACAAGATGAGTGGTGGAACTTCGGACTAGTAACTCCTGCTCCTCCTTTGCCGTATGGGTAGTACTTCTTAATGTAACGGGTGTTCCATGGGTGTTGCAAAGTGTCTCCCTGCATGTTTCTGAGGTAATAGGATCCCTTCCCTGCAATATCTTCAATGACATATGGTCCTTACCATACGGGGGCTAGTTTGCCCCATTCAGTCTTCTTTTGGTATGGTGGTATCTGCCTCATTACAAATTCTCCCACCGTAAAGTTTCGAAGAATTACCTTTTTGTTGTACTCCTTGGCTATCCTTCGTTGATAATTTTCCATTCTTTGAAGTACAGTCTCCCTTCGTCCTTCTAGATCGTCTAACTTTTCGTAGATCAGGTCCGTGGTTAGATATTTCTCCCATGATTCGGTCTTGGTTGTTGGGATGATAACCTCAGTGGGGATCACAGCTTCGGTTCTGTAAGTCAGCATGAAAGATGTTTCTCCTGTTGCTTCTTTTCGAGTTGTTCGGTATGCCCATAGCACGTTGTGCAACTGTTCACGCCATTTCCTTTTGTAATTGTCGAGCTTCTTTTTTAGGATCAGGGCTATGGTTTTGTTTGTGGATTCTGCCTGACCGTTGCTTTGTGGGTACGTTGGAGTTGATTTGATCTTCTGGATCTTATAAGTATCGAACAACATGTCGATGTTCTTCCCGCTAAGTTGCGCTCCGTTGTCAGATATTATACCACCGGAATTCCAAACCTGCAAATGATGTGTTCAAAAAGGAACTTGAATACATCTCGATCTCTTATGTGGGCAAGAGGTGCAGCCTCTACCCACTTGGTGAAATAGTCAGTGGCGACTATCAGAAATCTCTGATTGCCTGACCCTGCCACCAGTGGGCCTACTATGTCCACTCCTCATATTGCGAATGGCCAGGGAATTAGTACGGCATTTAACTCCGTTGCTGGTGCTTTGAATTTTCTTACAAATTGCTGACAGGCAAAACATCGTCTTGCCATTTCCAGTGCGTCTCTGTTCATGTTTGGCCAATAGTATCCTTGTAGCTGAGCCTTCTGCGCCAGGGATCTCATACTGCTGTGATTTCCCGAGTCTCCATAATGTATGTCTTTTAGGATGTGCATACCCTCCTCCTTCAAGATGCATCTGAGTAATGGCCCCAGGGGCGTAGACTTGTAGAGGATTCCTTCTCGAAGGTGATATCTTGCCGCCCTTGAAATAATCTTCTTTGCGTACTTAGGATCTTCAGGCAATACTTCGTTGCTTAAGTATTGGTGAAGTGGTATTCTCCAATCGTCTTCTACTTCGTTTCCTTCTGTGTTTGGTAGGCTGGATACTCCTTCCACGTCCATAACTTCTTCTCCCGCAGCTTTCGTATTCACCGATGGTTCATGCACTCTTCCCACCTTGATGGACGTAACCTTGGGGTTCCGTAGCATAGATATCATGCCAACGCGTCCGCATGTTTATTATCCTTCCTTGTTACGTGCATGTATATTACCTTTTCAATCTTCGCCGTAAGTTCTTGTGCCAACTTCAAGTAGGCAGCAAGGCATAAAAGCAAAGTTTGGTATTTAACCTCGATCTGCCTAATGACAAGTTGTGAGTCGCTGGTGATTCTGACGTCCGTGATACCCAACTCGATTATTAGTTGCAACGCGTGGATCACTGCTTCGTATTCCACGATGTTGTTTGTGTACTCTTCAAATTCAAATATGAATGCATGAAGGATCTTATCTCCTGTAGGGGTGGTTATCACGATTCCTATTCCTGCGCCTTCTTTGTTGGAAGACCCATCTACAAACACTTCCCATCTCCGGGAGTTGACTGGCTCCAGCAAGTCGTCGGGATTTTCTTTGTCTTCTTCGGCTCCTGGTATATCATCAATTTCTTCTTTTTCTTTAAGAGGTAGGCCCTCCAAGAAATCTGCCAACACCTGTGATTTTTCCGCCGTCCGAGGTTCGAATATAATTTTGAACTGTGTTATCTGCGCATTCCATTTAGCTATGCGTCCCACCCTCTCTGAATTTTGGAGGACCTGGCCGATTGGCGCTTTCGTGAGGACTCTCACTGTATGTGCGTTGAAGTAGGTCCGCAGTTTTTGGGTTGCGAATTCGAGGGCCAGGATGATCTGCTTCATCTTTGTGTAGTTTTTTTTTTCTGCGGGGTACAAAGTCTTACTGATGTAGTAAATAGGTATTTCCTCCTTCTTGTTTGTCCTGACTAGGACCGCACTGATTGCGTTGCTGGTGGCCGCCAAATATAGAGTTAATACTTCGTCTTTGTCTGGCTTTTGTAACGTCGGGAGAGTGGCTAGGTGCTCTTTGATTTTTTCGAAGGCCTGCTGACAGTCTTATGTCCACGCGAACCTGCAATCCTTCCTTAGTGTGGAGAAGAAATCCTTGCATTTGTCTGATGATCGGGCTATAAATCTTCCCAGTGTCGCCAGTCTTCCTCTCAATCTTTGAACGTCCTTCAGGTTCTTCGGTGATGGCATGTCCACCACGGCTCTGACTTTCTCCGGATCCACCTCGATTCCCTTTTTGGTTACTAAGTACCCTAAGAATTTTCCGGAGGTCACCCCGAAGGTACATTTCTCCGAATTTACCTTCATTTTGCAACTCCGCATGGCTTCGAATATTTCTCTGAGATCCGCCAAATGATCTTTCGACTTCAGACTTTTGACGAGCATATCGTCAACGTATACCTCCAAGTTTTTTCCAATCCATTGTTTGAATATTTTGTCCACCAGTCTCTGATATGTGGCTACTGTGTTTCTCAGTCCGAAGGGCATTCTTGTATAACAATATAACCCACTCGGAGTAAAGAGGGAAGTATGTTCTTGATCTTCTTCAGCCAGGGCTATTTGATTATACCCCGAGTAACCATCCATAAAAGATAGTAATTCGTGACCTGAAGTCGCGCCAACCAGTTGGTCAATGCTTGGTAAGGGATAACTGTCCCTTGGGCAGGCTTTGTTAAGATTGCTGAATGCAAATTCTTACGCCTCCATTCTTCTTTGGTACTATCACCATGTTTGATACCCAGGTTGGGTACAGTACTTCTCTGATGAATCCAGCATCCATCAGCTTTTGGAGCTCCTTTTCCACTGTTTCGTGGTATATGGGGGCTACCTTCCTTATTCTCTGCTTGAACGGTGGTGTGTCTGGATTTATCCGAAGGTGATGGGACACCACCGACGGATCTATCCCTGGCATATCCTTCATTGTCCACGTAAATATATCCAAGTTCTCCTTCAGTAGCTCTTTCAGTTTCACTTCCATAGGTTCCTACATCAGTGTTCCCATGCTTACCTCTCGTGGTCGTTCTTCAGTTCCAATATTGATTTTCTTCGTTGGTTCGACGGATGAGAATAGTTGCTTCGGGGCTCCTAGGGGAGTGACGTTCTGTAATTGTTATTTGTCCCCATTTGATGTTGATGCCATCATTACAGCTGGGAGTAATGATGCCGTCTTTGTCGCCTTAATTTGTTCATGATATTCTTCGTACCGCTTTTCTTTTTCCTCTTCCTTTCGCTTTCCTTTATTATTCTTAAGTGCTTCTTGAACTTCGTTGTGATATTGGGCTTCGGCAGCGTCACATCTTCGTGCATCTTGTTGGTCTCCTTTGATCTCCATTTCTCCATAAGGAGTGGGAAATCTTAGGTGTTGGTGATATGTTGAAGCGGTTCCTCTCAGACGATGGACCCAGAGTCTCCCCATGATGGCGTTATAGGGTGAGGGTGAATCGACAACGCTGAATCTCGCCATGGTCTTCATAGGTCCTGCGTCTACTTGCAGAACTATTTCACCCTTTGTCTTGGATGTGGATCCGTTGAATCCATAAATCGTACACGTAGATGCATCCATTTGCCCGTCTTTCAACCCCATCCGAAGATAAGGTTCGTAGAAAAGCACATTAAGTGAACTTCCTCCATCTATTAGTATTTTGGAAACGTTCCACCCGTAGATTGGTAGAGTAACCACCAGAGGATCGTTATGCATTTCGACATCTTGATTGATGTCTTTGGTAAAAAAGGTGAGCGGAGTCGCCATCCGCTCCTCCCATTCGTCGGTCAGCCTTCCGTTTAGCTTGAATACTTCTTGCTCCGAGGTTCGCCTTCTTGTTCTTAAGTTGTTGCATATGTCTACTGGCAACGAGGGCTTACTCTCCTGCTAGAAGGTGATCATGTTGAGTGACTTGTAACCTTCGGGTAGCCGTACTGTTTTTTCCTGTGCTGCTATGTTTGTTGTCGGTGCCGCCTGCCCGGGTAACAGGACATATTTCCCCAAGTCTCATCGATATACTTCTGGATCGTGTTTTTTAGGTGTTTGCACGCGTCGGTATCGTGCCCTCGGTTATGCGGTATTCGCAGTAGTCCTTATGGCTCTTAGTTTCGTCTCTTTGTTTACCTCGGGTAGATGGATATGTGAAATCTTGTCGTCCTCCTTATTTCTTCAGAATCTCCGAGAGTGGTAAGGTCAAGTTGGAATAGACCGTATCTGCGTAGTCTCTCCTTCCTCTGTCTCCTGGCTTTGTATCCTTGTACCGAGGTTTCTTCTCGAATCCAGAGGTGACGTCTTTCTCCGCTGAGCGCTTTCCTGTTTCTGGTACAGCTTCTACCGAATTTGCTCTTTGTGGGATACTCCGGTCCTGTGCACGCGGGTTATCCTTTTGGATGTCCTCCAATCTGATGTACTTGTCCTGGATGACACGAAGTTCTCCTTCAGTCGCCGGTGTATGAGCATGTAACTCCACGAAGATAAAAAACGTTTTATCCAATCCGAACTTGTAGCAATTAATGCGAATCTCCGGGTTAACCTTTCCTATCACCTGGCACACCTTTTGTCATCTCTCTTTGTATGCCTGAAGTGTTTCTCGTGGCCCGATGGCTAATGCAAATAGCCTATCTAGTCCCACCTTAGTAGCCTTGTTGTACATGTAAGTCTCCACAAAGATATCAGATAGCTCTTCGAATGAGTCTATTGAATGCGGTGTCAAGTTATCAAACCACACCAGTACTATGCCGGTATGGCTGGATGGGAAATCCCGGCACAACACTACGCCATTGGTATCCCAGTAGGCCAACACCCGAAGATAGCATTTCAGGTGTGCTGCCGGGTCGGTAGTTCCGTCATAACAGGCGAAATTTGGCAATGGGCACTTCGGGTGGTATTTTACTTCGTTCGAGTCTAACAGATAGACGAGTTGTCCTAGCTTCCTGTTTAGCTTCCTCCAATTTGTATCCTCCTTGCTTAGATTTCAAATCCGCCAACTGGTCCATGACAGCTTTCAATTGAGTGGCCATTTCTCCCATCTGTGGCGGTGTTATTCTCTCTCCTCGCTGTTGAGACTGCGTTCTGTGGCTTTGAGTTTGGCAGGGTCTTCCGTGTGAGACAAAATGACTTGGAATGTTGTGGATCTCCTTTTGAGGCAAGTCGATCCTCCCTTGGTACCCTCCTGGTATGCATACGGGTGGTGGTGCCCGAATCCTGTTCCTTAGCGAAGAATAACTCCGTGGTGCTTCTGAATTGGCCTCATCATCTCCTCTGGGTTGGTAGCTTCGGGTTCGCGATTGCCGTTCTCTTGCCTCGGTTCTGTTCCGCAACGCCTGATTTTCTTGTGCCAAGGCATATAAAACCTCGTCTTGTTCTTTCTGGTCTTGGAGCAGAGCTTCCAGCCGCGCTGCTAGCGGAGATTCGTTCGTTCCTTTAACTCCATTGTTGACTTCATTGTTGATGACTGGTCCCACTTCGTTGCCCGATTCTTCTGAAGTGGTTGCGGTATGGACTGACACCGAGTTCGTTGTTTGTTCGACAGGGGTGCGATGGATTTGATCTTGCCCTGGATCTTCTTTTTCAACCATTTCCTTTGCAGGTAATGGCATTCCGTACAAAGGATTCTTATCCCTCGCTGGTTCGCCGAATGTTGCCGCCATGCTTCTGTGTGCACTTCGTGGACGATTGACTGCTTCCTCTAGATCAAGGTTGACATCTCCTTGAGCCCTTAGTGACTGCAATCTACTTCGTGTTAGCGCGGGTTGCTGTCTGCTTCCGGTTACCAATGGCCTTGCTTCGTTAGCCATGAGTTTTTCCACTCCTTTTCCTGTTGTTATGCCAAAAAAATAGGGCATGAAGGTATATTGATTTTTGGGAATGCAAACTTCCCTTACCCAGCTATTTTTCCCGGGGAGTTCTAGAGGGTAGTGATATCTCGTTTTCCTAACTATGGTGTGAACTATTAGTTAAGAAATTACTTTGGTAATTTTTTCAATAAGAAATCCTTTTTGATGGATTTGGAGGATATCGTCTGCTTATTGCCTTTACAACCAAGCTCGTTTCTCACTCTCAGATCATACTTCACCAGAACGTGATATTAATCTTTTGGTGGTCCTCCAAACCGAATTTAAAACCAAATATAAACGGTGATAAAGAAAAGGAAATAACTCAACTTTTGTTAAAATCTGGTTGTTTTGAAATCTACAAGGAACTGGTCCCTGTTTCTAGCGCCAAACTATTGATACTAATTTTCCCATATCATACCTCAAGTAAAAATGGTTAGAGGTTTGATTGCTTAAGTTGTTAGTGGCCTTTGTTCATTAACAACCGGAGATTAGTTCGTGAGTTTGAACGTATTATCGTTGGTTATTATGATCCAAGTTGGCTACAAATAGCAATCAAGATATTACCTTGAAGACAATCGTCGACAAAGTTAACTACAACAGATAAAACTGAAACAATAATCAACACAACAATCTAACGAGGTTCAGCAGCTCGTGCCTACGTCCTCGGGGGAAAAATCGATGTTCTATTATATCAAATCAATAAAGCTTTCTCTGGATTACACTATAAGTCACTTCGATTTGTTAATGGATAGAGGCCAAATGGAATCTGGAGAATGTTCATCCAAGTATTCTCACTCCTAGCTATCCTTTCCCAAATTCTGCCACCCCTCAAACTGCTGAGGAGGGGGATATTTATAGTACTCTCAGGGGCTTCGCTCTTTGCTACCCTTGGTTGCTTCAATCTTCCGTTGTTCCTTGGCTGGATCGTCCATCTTCGGTGACCGCCTTTATCATCCAATCCCAGCCCGTCGTACTAATATGTGGAGGATCCTGCTGTAATCATACGTTGTTGGCTCCTCATTGGTCAAGGTTTCTGCTCTTCATAACTAGCTGAACCAATCCCCAATCGACAAACAACTTATGTTCTACTGTCAACAGCATTAAATGCGGTGTGGCTACTCTTTAACGCGTCTACTTTGGCCTAATATCCTAGGTTGATGATGCTTCGATATCCTCCCTTGGATTTCATCGTCTCATGATGAGATGTTGTTTTTCTAAGATAGGCTTTTATCCTTCACGGTTCTCGTTGCCTCCATACGTAACCTCCGGAGATGGCGCCACGTGTTCATTCGAAATTATGCATTAACATTCATACCACAATAGTGAGTAATTCACCCCAAAACGAGAACGTTTTATTTCCTTCGGTGTTGGATAGCAAAGCATATAACTTCTTCAAAGACATAAATCTTCAGCCAACGTAAATGGAGGAGGATTACGCGTTATCTTTTTGGTTAATCGAGGAGGAGATAATGGTTTTTGAGATGGAGATCGTAATCATAAAAGTATTCATCAGCTATTTTCTCATTAAAGTTACGATATTAACGTCTGGGAGGAGGAGATGGTGGAGGAGTACCCTGGGGAGATAAGGGTGGTAATAAGGGAGGTTTCTATGGATTGGGTTGACTTAAACATGCTATTATATCGGAGACTGAACGTTTCGGCTTTCGGAAAGCAACATGAGCTAACGAACATGGATTATACATGTTTGATCAAGTGATAAAAAGATTTGAGAGAATAAATGTAAAATTTGTAGATCCGATGAAATTTTGTTGAGGAAGAGGATTCCTTTATATAGACAAGCTTCCAACGGTCATCCTGTTTAAAAAAATAACCGTTGTGAGGTGTAAATGGAGTGTGAATATATTTTTACGTAAATGTTCAAACTAGCCGTTACATAGTCGTTACACTTAATAAAGTCAATAGAGTCTCACCAAGAGAAAATCAACATCAAATAACACTAATTCACTTTCGTCATTATCACGGTTACACTGACAATATGCAAGTAGCTAGCCTTTGAACCAACAGGCTACCCTATTGGAAGAGTTGTGTCTCGTGTGAGAGCTTACTAGAGATATTCTCACAAAACCTATTATCCCTCAACATCAGTGGTGATTAAGGTAAATGTTCAAATTTGGAATTGTGAATTATAATTAAATAACAGTCGCGGAAAACAAATTCTTGAATAATCCGCTCTAGCCCTCTCCTCTTACATATAAAACAATGGGAAACAAACGATGGTTAGCCTTAAATATATTACCAATCATCTCACAGAAAAATGCTTTACAAATTAATATGGATACATAACACAACTTACAATTTCTTTCCTTGTTAACAATTGTATACGTGACCTGCTAATCCCAACACCGCTTCGACGTTGGTATATTATTATACTTTTCTGAATGTTTATATACTCAGTAATAGCTCGTATAACTTTCTTTTTCCTCGCCAAAGATCGAATGCTTCTACCACTTTGATTTCCACATATATCGGTAAATTATTAGAGGATCCTAATCCAAGCAACAACTGCCCAACATAAAACTGCCTCCATTACATCTTCTTGCTTAATGACGAAGCAAAAAGCTCACATTAATGCAATGTCTTCTTCTGGTGTGTATACGGCCGTTGTTACCAAGGAAATGAGATATAAAAAAGGAGGAAATAAACTAAAAGCTTTGGATGGAATGGGATGTGGAGACAAAATTTGGTGCTTCTTCGATACATAAATACCAACTGTATATATAGACAAAAAGACTCACAAAAACACAAAGGAGATACGACATCAAACGATAAAAAGAAAATCCATAAACGATATAAAGAAAATCCAACACTATTCTAAACGATAAAAAGAAAATCCGTAAATGATATAAAGAAAATCCAACACTATTCTAAATGATAAAAAGAAAATCCTTGTGTAATCACTTTAATTCTAACATCTGAAAAATTTGTCTCCTATGGCAGGGTTTTATCACATCAATTTTGACATCGGTAAAATTTGTCGCCTACGTCAGGGTATTTATCACTTCAAAGGCGGCTATAAAAGTTGTATTGTCTTTTCAAATATTGTGTGATCGCTTCAATTAGTTGTGTTTAATCGTATCACAACAGTGTTTTCCATATGTCCATATTGAACAGTTCATTTTTTTTTTGGTATAAGAATGTGGCATCTTATCGAAAGAAAACCACCCCTCTCTCTTCTCACTTTCTGAATTCTTCTTAGTTATGTTCTACGTATCCCTTTCATAGTGATTATGTTTTAATCTAAAAAAAAAAAACTTGTCTTAATCATGGCTAGGTACACATATGCTGAAAATGAAACCATAATTCAGAGTTGGGCCTTTGTTTACTTACAAAGAGATGTTAGATGGCTCCGTGTAACTGCAGCAAACATGTGGTCTTGTGTCATGGATAACCTGAATGAGATAAATGGAAATGTTGATCACAGAACATTAGAAGCAATTAAGAGGCGTGTTAGGTGTATCAAAAAATCAGTAAGGGAGTACGTTTCCTTCCAGAGAGTTTTGTACCAGTGTGGTATAGGGCGCCTCACAAGAGACAATGTGGTAAATCATTTACATTTAAATTGATATGAGTCTCATCAAAAAAATACTGAACTAGTCTAATAATTTTGTTTCAGGGAAGGATGGCGGGCGAGACTTACGCGAATAAGCATGGGAAGTCCTTTGAATACTATAACTGTTGTCTAATCTCATGGAAAAATTACCTTGGATGAACCCAGAAGTGCACAGTGAAGATCCTCAACACGACTTTTATGATGATGACTTAGAGGATTACAGGGTGTTAGGCACCACATCGGAAGATGAAGAAAATTATCGGAGGACCTCATCCGAAGATGAGGTTTAGAAAATGGTGGTAATGGTTTTGTGGGTATATCACTTTATTAAGCCCTCACACGAGACCAAACTCGTCCAATGGGGTGGCCTATTGGTTTAAAGGAGTGCGAGTTAGATTTTAAATAAGTTTAGTGTACGGTAAAAACACTTATTAATGAAAATCTAAATTGCATTACATCGTAATCCAAAATACATCAGGCATAAAGATTAAAATGAAGATTACACCAGGCATACAGATTAAATCTAGGTTACATCGGGCATCAAGATAAAATATAAGTTACATCATGCAGTAGCATTAAATTAGTCAATATGAACATAATCAAACCCGAGAACTGATCTTCTGAGCAGTTCATATGCCTCATCGAACTTAAAAGGTCCACCATATTTCCTTTGGAATTGATGTCGGCATTCTTGAGTCTACATAATCCAAACTAAATATAGTAAGTTATTAAATAACAACCTCTATGTTCACTTCAACTCACAATAATTTGCTTGAATAACTCACCAAGTCCTCGTGTGAAGCGTTCCTGTTTTGATGATGAAGTGTAGCAACAACTGAGATGAACTCCCTGACCTCCTTCTTGATGGTCCTAAATCTATTTCTCATCGATTTCCATTCTTTCCCGTTCGGATTTTGGGTAGCTACAACAAAGGCATTAAGAATACTTTCCCAGAAAACTGATTTCGTTTGAAATAAACCAACAGTACCATCAATAGCTATATTTATATAAGCGTTTGTAAGAGTAACATCTTCTTCGGCAGTGAAATTGAGCACCATATTCATGAAAAATGAAAGACTTTGAGTGAGTGAGTGAGAGATAGAGTGAAAAATCAATGAAAATATTATTGATTGGGATGAATATTGAGTTGAGAAGAGTGGGTTGGTTTTATAGAGAAAATACCCAACGGATCTATTTTTACTGTAGCAAATTCGACCGTTAGAGTAGATTTTACCGTTGAGAATGAGTGGTGGAGATGGGGTGTAAAAGGGGTGTGAGCGAATGAAAGTCAAATAAATAAAAAAAACGAGGGGCGGCTATTCAGTGAGCGCCTGTTTTTGGGCGGCTACTCACTGGCCACTGGCGCTTACTCAGAGTCCGCCTGGTGCGTCTATTGAGTAGCCGCCTGATAAAAACGACCTAAAAGTCGTTACAAATGTATCTCAAGTTTTAAAATGTTGTGAAATTTTTTTCATAAAATGTGGGATATTTTTCAACTATTCATGCTGAAAGTGTACTTGCTCCTAGAAGGTCTAGCGGTTTAGAAGGATCCCATATCAATGGGAATCATGGGATAATAAGTAAGGGTTTGATTTAGACTGGCGATTTTCAATTTCTCTAGCTCCAAAATTACCGGTCTGGCGATTTTCTGAATCCCTCCCAAACACTTTCAAATCTCTGATCTCTGATTCCCTGGTTCTCTTCAATGTTTCAATCTTAACCTTATTCAATGAATCATGATAGCATAGATCATCTAGTCATGCATCTGCATAGTTGTGCACATCTATCTCTCTTCATCTGCCTCTCCCAAAATCAAGTTCTCCATCATAGATAATCATTTAGTATTTGCAAATCAGTTTTATCCATCCAATAGCCATTAATCTAACATAAACTTTTGATCGTTTTATCATTTCATCACCATTCTGTAAAAAGATCTTATAAAGATTATTTTGCATCATTAAATCCTTTCATGCAATAGTTTGTTTGGTTTTTTTTATGTATCACTAAGTATTTCCAACTAATTGTGTTTTCATTATTAACTGCTATCAGTTTTGCAGGTATTACATAAATGGCTTTCTTTTAATCCACTTTTGCAGGTAGGCTAGCATGCCAATGGAGAATGCTTATGTTGATATGTTCTTCCTCCTTTTAACAGTATGTCCTTGTTAGCAGTATTGCTACCCATCTCTTATGAGATGGCTTTTCACAGTATGCATTAGTATGTTGAAGATTACCAAGTTCCATATCATGTATATGGTACTATGATAGCTCAGAGTCAAAACCCAGAACCAAACTTCATCCAAAACAGATTCAAAAATTCCAATCCGCCAAAATCACAGATTTCCAGGAAATCTAAATCGAGCCAATTCAATACCCTACCCGTAACTTCACGAACTAAAATATATGAGATAACTAGTATACCCAATATACAAGATACAATCCTATATTTTTGGCAACCATATTATCTTCTTGTTAGGGTTTACAGTCAATATAAAATACCTCAAACCATCGTCTTTACCCACCTAGAAACAAAACATCCAGTTGAAAGTTGAAATCCAGAATGACTCAAGAGAACAACTCACAAGTTGCAAGGATTACCAATGGCATCGAAAGAACGAGCATCAGTGTGAACCAAAGATCATCTCGCCAAGGAATAGGTTCTGCAGAGGCTCTTTCTAGTACTGCTGACCTATGGTCTAATTGCCTTATAGGCAAGCTACTGCAAATCAACACCATTGAATCCTCAGAACTCAAAAATGAAATTAATGCACTCTGGAGGAAGTATAGAGAGAAGCAAATCAAGGTAGTCGGGAAGAATCTCTTTGTGTTCAAGCTGAATACAATGAAAGATCAACAAGAAATATTGGGAAAGGCTCCATGGAACATAAAAGAAAAATTGCTAGTATTAAGGGAATATACAACTGAGATCCCCTATGAGAAATATGACTTTTCAACCCAAGAATGGAGTGTCATCTTCAAAGACATTCTGCTAGAACATCATTCAGAAAAAGTTATAGAAGAAGCAATTAATGATTTGGGAATCAAAGCAGGATATACCATTCCCCTAGACTGTCGCCCTAGATATAACAATTTAGTGATAATAAGGGTGGAAATGAAGCTCACTAAGCCTTTAAAGAGAGGTGAATGGTGGAATACTCGAGGAGGTGGAAAAAAATGGGTTAAGTATCATTGGCTCAAACAGCCCCATGGAGTTTGTGATCTTTGTTGGACTATCGCCCATAATGATGAAATATGTGATGAAGTAGCTGATGATCTTTGGCTCAGGAGCTTGACAGATAAACAATATGCAGCTGTCATGGCAGAACGAGAAGCTGGGATTAGGGATTATGAAGATGATGACACAGTTCTCATTAATAATAAAGAGGAAGAAACAACTCAATCAGAAACTGAAGAACCAAGAATCAGTAAAAGATCGAGGCAATCTGTGAATAATGAACCGGTTAGGAAACCTTTA
>JAJJMA010012200.1:0-15364 GCA_023529015.1 Papaver nudicaule | reverse complement strand
TCATAAGCCAAGACAACCCCATCAAACATTTCATTAAACCTGAAAGACAGAAACTTCCAATATCAGTAAATAACTTAAAAGGGCTTGTTTTTGATGCATACACGTGAAAACTTTCAACTAGTTTGGCAAGCAAAGCATTCAAATCAAGCAATACATAATCCAAATCAATATCTAACGAAAAAAAATACTAAAAATGTTTAGTAATTATAACGAATTCAAATCAGTTGTTGAAATTCATAACTACTAAGAAAAACTTACTTGAAAAGCAATGAACTGAGTTCACGAAGAATGGCTTGAGTAACCTTATTCGATTTTGAAGGATGTATATACACGACTAAATTCGCCTCTGAAGTTTTCAATCCCTCCATTGAATCAACTAAGGAGTGAAAACCAAGAAGCGGTATGACAGATTGTCGCGGCTCTTCTTTGTTAAAACCCTAAAGCTGAATAAAACCCTTTACTTCTTTACTCTCTCTCTCCGTCTCCGTATTCATTGGGTATTTTTCTTGGGCTCTATGTTGGGCCCTGATATTCGTACCCGGATACGCTGGTGTAGTCGAGCTCAAAATGCAAGGGGTTTTTGGTTTTGGGGTTTTGATGACCCTATTTTGTTTCGGTTTGAAGTGCCAACAAAATTCTTGCAGTGCCAAAAACAGCACATATTTAATGCGGTATCGGATAAATTGGAGACCAACGGACAACTGATAAGAACCATAGATTATCCTAGTCATATAGAAAAAGTAAAGGATCTAGTGGATACAAATGGAAACTGGGATATCATAAACATAGCAAGATGGTTCAATGGTGACATAGCAAAGGCCATAATGAACACTGATATTCACCAGTTATCTGAAGACATGATAAGTTGGCCTCTAACAAAAGATGGTGCTTTCACTGTAAAATCCCTTTACACTAAACTGATAAAGAGCAACAACATCCCCAGTAACCAAAACAAAGATTGGAGCAGAATACGGAAGATAAATATAGATCCTAAAATTTAGGTTTTCTTATGGAAATGTGCCCACAATGCTCTCCCAACTAATGTAAGAGTGGGGAAACATTTGTCCCATATAGATCAATCATGCAAACTATGTACTGGCAACATAGAGGATCTTACCCACCTATTCATGGAATGTGAATATACTAGAAAGGTCTGGGAAAGACTTTATATCACCAGAATAGAGATGATTGGTGACTTCACAGTTTTTCAGGCTTGGTTAACCAGTTGGCTATCAAGCAAAAAAACAGTAAGAAACTATCTATCCTGGTCTGAACTCTATGCTACAATAATATGGCATATCTGGAAAGGTAGATTACCCTAGCATTCCAGAAAAAACTTCCTAGTCCAACCAATATTGCGGCTAACATTGTGAACTACATAAATACCAGAAAAGCAATCCTCAACAAAGATCAGACAAACTGTCATCATATCAATTGCAAAGCTGCAGACATAAGGAAATGCAAATACATTGTAATCCTACTTGGTGTTACCCTGGGTTCATGAGCTACAAAATCAACATTGCAATAATACACCCTAACCAAAACTCTGAATACACAGGAATTGGACTAATTTTAACTGATTATGCAGGAAGATGCAAAGGGGGCAGAGGTACCTGGTCTTCCACCAACTATGGAGATGGCCTGATAAAGGAAGGAGCTGATGCAGCGATCCAATGGCTTCGATTCTCAAACTAAAGATGGAGTTTGAAAGCGACAGCCAGGGGATTTTGCAACGGGTGATTGAAGACTATGCGGCTTCCATGGATAGAAGATTCAGTGAAAATGCTACTCAATCGCCTCCTGAATTTATCGAAATCATTCAACTTGAAATCAGCAAATTAACCTAATTACTTTTGTAACTAAAAGGGATGCTAGAAACTTAGCAAATACCTGCATTTTTTCTAAAATTTCTTGCAATTGGTCGGAACAGGATTCCAGCAGATGGTTTGATCTGTTAAACTGCTCTGAGAATGACATAAATTTGCCTCAGATCCCCAACCATACTTTATCTCATTTTGTAAATGGTGGGGCGGCTACTGTCTGAGAATGACCTAAATTTGCCTCAGATCCCCAACCATACCTTAATCCCTCATGTGTTTCTCTTTTTTCTGATAAAAAAAAAAGATATGCCCAGAAGTTATTTTTTGACTTCTAAAAGCGAAAAAATCAGTATAGTTAGTTTGTCAGCTTAATTTTAGAATGTTTTCTGTAAGTAGAAAAGTTAACTTTTTTCTGAAGCAAAACACTTTTGCTTTCGACTTTAGGGATTATCTTCTGCTCACTAGTGGAAAATGTCCATTTTAGAACTGCTAGAAACAGTCCTAAAAGTAAGCAAAAGAACGGATTCAGTCAATTCTTTAAACAGTCCTATATTTGCCGTCCTTTTCCATTAGGACGGATTTTTATTGTCTTTATTAAAGAACTGACTTTACTCGTTCTTTATAAGAACTGTGAAAAGCAGTCCTTGAGTTGCATTTTAATAATGATAAACATTACACCAATTATAGGTGAACTAATCATTTGATATTATTTCAGCGGATCTGAATTCCAGTTTTACAAATGACTGAGCTGAATAATTCTGAGCTTAAATGAAATGCAAATCTGAAATAGAACTCGATTTCATAAATCTTATCCATCACCGAATTCTTTTACTAGCTGGTTTCATCTACACCATTGACAAAATGAGTCAATATCTAACCGTTAATGAAAGAACAGATCAAAACGCCTCTTCTGCTTTTCCGCTTTTTCACCAGCAAAAGAACGAACTTTGACTGGGCTAGATGCGAAACCGCCCAAGTCAGTTCTTTCATTAAAGCCCTGGTCTGTTCTAAAACCCTCATTTTCCACTAGTGGCTTTTAGTGTCCAAAGATATTCAAAGGGTATATATCAGCAAATTTGGCCCAAAATAAGTGGGAAAAAAAAAACTCAAATGTCTCATAGCAAATTTGGCACAAAATATGTGGAGGGTAAAACACCCTCGGGACACGTGTCAAGATCAGAATGACCGAGCTATTTCCCAAGAAACACCGCAACCCCGCTTCGGATTAACCTACAGAGCTTCCCCGAGGCAAAACTTGGCAAGGGAAGATTCGCACCAGTCATCGAAGGAAAGAAATGCGAGGACATCTTCGGAGTAACCTCACCGAAGGAACCGCCTTACTCGACAGGCTCTGACACCACCACGATTGAGTAGTCTGTCTTATTAGCTGTAAACCACTCAGACTCGGCCTATATAAGGCGAGCTCGAGAAACTTTGTAAGGGTTGGATTTTTGGGGGATAACCTAAGTGGTGTGAGTGAGATTAGGTATGTATCTCCTCTAACTCCTTAGGATCATATCCATGTATTAGTTTGGCAGAAATACAATTCATTGTTATACTTATCTCTTGTTATCTGTTCATTATATGATCTTCGATCGGTATTGATCTTACGGTATTCGTACTATGCATTATACGTACATAAACTTGGGTTTGGTTAAGATTTGATTGTTGTAGAGTATAGAGTACATATGCAGATTTTATACCCACACAGTTTGGCGCTAGAAACAGGGACTGATTAAAACAACTTAGGGTTTGCCTGTGAATTAGGGTTTTCAAATTCTTTTGGGAATTTTTTTCTAGGGAATGAGTACGAGGGTTTCTAAAAAACTCCTTAAAAATGTATTTTTATCATATTTTCATTACAAGCTCCATCACCTTTGACGTCTAAAGACCTTCAAAGCTTTAGCATGTTCAAGGATTTTGAGCAAATCACCAGCTAGATAAGATCAAAGTCTCTTTAAGGATTTCAAACCTTGAAACACAGAGATCTAATCAAGAGCATATCAAACTTCTTCAAAAGTTCCAGAAAATACCCTAAAAGGGCTTATTCTATAACTGCTTTACGAAAAACAAACCTAGGGTTACTTTGGGGTTCTTAGTACTTAATCTATATTTGGAAGTAAACTCCGCAACTCTCGTATTCAAGAGCATAAAACTTGGAAAGAGACGGTTCATCAAAACTTCTCAGCTGGGAAGGTAGAATTGGACAAAACCAGATTACAGTTAGGGATTGGCCAAAACGAGTACAATCCACGCTAAAATCTCGCATGATAAAATCTGTTACAGCAGATAGGCATGCCTGTCAGACCGAATACTGCCATAGCCGACTTGGACCTCACGGGTTTTTTGTGGTTTGTAGGTCACAACCAGCATGACTTCGAAATCCGATCAGATGCCGAAGCAAAGAGTGGGTTCCTCGAGGCAGGGCACAGACTCCTCGAGGGACAATACCAGATTCTCAACAAGCAAAGGACTATCATCTGAGGTAGAAGCAAGCATAGTCCAACACAGGGAACCCATAAATGAAGACGAGGTACACGTCGAGGATCTAGGTCCAGACAGAGCAGGGTTCCCAGAAGGAGAGGCACTACCTCAACAGCCAATACAAGAAGAAGATGGAGAAAATGACGAGGACGAGGGCGAAGATGCCGTGCCAGCACATCAGCCCACCGAAGAAGCTACGACGAGGGTTGCACAGTTCAAAAAATTGATTCTAAAAAACAGGACAATAAGGAAGCTAAAAAAGCAACTAGCAGAGGCAAATAAGAAGGCGGCAGAAAAGTCGGCTTCAAACTACAAAGGAAGCAGCGAGGGGCATTCTCGCCCACACACCGTATCTCAGTCAAAGGGGGACTCTGCATCAAGGAGTCATACCAAGATCAAGGGTGACGGCAAGGGCCATGGAATTGTGGTACCGAGCGAGAGAACTGAACCCAGTATTCGTCCGAAGGGGAAAAGCACGCACTCGGTCAACGAAAACGAGCAAGCGAAGAAGGATGCCGAAACACAGGCACTGCAGCAAGTAATGTTGGAACAAATCAAAAAACTTTGAGCTGAACTTTTTGATAACAGAATGCAATCAAGTGATAGGATAAAATTGACACAGACAATAAATGATGTCAATCGCTCGCCGCTAAGCCCAGAAATTCTCTCTAAAGCCATTCCGGTAAAATACACCATGCCAACCTTCGCATCAATCTTTGATGGCTCGGGAGACCCAACTTTGCACATCAAAGTGTATCTACGAGTGTTCTTGACTTACGCTGATAAAGACGAGGTGCTTTGCAAGTATTTCCCTTCCATCTTGAAAGGGGAAGTCTTGGCTTGGTACGATAACCTAACAGCCAACTCGATCTCGTCTTTCGAAGAACTCTCCAAAGTATTCATACTACACTTCTTATACAACAACTCATCAAAACCATGAGTCGAAAAATTGTTCAGCATCAGAGTAAGATCGGGGGAATCTACCAAAAGCTTGATGGACAGATGGACAGCCCAGTGTGTAGAAGTGGGAAATGGAGCCTCGGAGAAAGAAAAAGTACGAGCATTCCTGAACGCACTCGACAAAAATCATCCCCTGTACGATAGGCTCTTTTCCAAAAACCTTGAGACGTTGCAAGATCTCCGAAAATATCAGAAGGAGCGAATTACACTGAAAGAAATTAAAGAACAAGCAACTCAGGGGAAGGAGACCATTCTGAAGCAGGTACATTCGATAAATAATCTATCGCTCGAAGAACGCGATCAGGCAATGAACAAAGAGAGAAAGGCAAAATGACAATGGCAGGTATGGCAATGAGGGAAAATTTGGCGATGGCAAGTACCACGATAACAGAAAGTACAACGATGGTAGAGGAGCAAGCTCTCGGGGAGAATACGAAGGAAATAACACCCAGCGAGGACAAGAAGGAGGTAGAAAATTCGGAACCCCTCGGTCAGGATTCCCTGTATTCCAAGATAGGAAGCTCCCAAATATGTGTGTATCCATCGAGGAAGCCCTTCGAACCATCGAGAAATACGAGTTCGCAAGCGAAATGAGGTACCCGAGGAGTAGGGGTAACCAACCCAAGCATACTAAGAATTCCAGGGATTACTGCCAATTCCATAAATTCTATGGACATACAACAGAGGACTGTGTCACAGCACAGTATCAAATCTATTTCTTCATCACCAGGGACAAGTTCAAGCACCTCTTGGAGCTGCCGAAGCCATCCCCAAATCAGCCTCAGCCGAAGGAGGAGCCAAAACACGAGGCATATGTCATCACGATCAATCGAAACATCCCGAGGTTTAGCGATTGTAACTCCATAGTCCACGCAGACACCTGCAGACGAGACCCCGCAGAAATCCAGACAGACCCAATTCACAAAAGAAACTTTGAGGGAGAAGAAATATTTAGTGTAGCCATGAAAGGACACCTCGAGGAGTGGCAAAAGCAACCAATTTTCTTCTCTGCGGCGGACATCCCTAATGAAGGAAGATTGCACAATGACCCCTTAGTCATTACATTGCACATCGAAAAGACAGCTATGTCAAGGATATTGGTAGACCCAGGAAGCTCCGTAGATATACTCTTTGGGCGAACCTACGATAAGCTGCTTGGAAAGAACATTGCCTTGGTACCCTCTTCATACAACATCTATGGATTCAACGGGAAGCCCTCGACGCCTCGAGGAGAGCTATCATTAATGATCCATGTGGGGAGTCTGGAGCGACCGACATCATTCTGTGTGGTCGATATAGAATCCCCTTACAATGCTATTGTGGGAAGACCTTGGTTACACAGCATCATGGGTGTAGCCTCCACGCTACATCGAAAAATCAAATTCCCTACTCCACTTGAGATTGCAGAGATACCTGGTGACCCTACCGAAGCTCGTATGTGTAACGAGATAGATGTCCAAGGAAGTCAGTATTGCCCGAAACAGGCCAAGCACCCAAAAATCACGGAGGCCAACATAAAGGAATTCATAGCTGAAGTTGAAGCAGTGATGGCAGACACGGCCATAAAAAATACAACAACCTGCAAGCAAGGCACCCGACCTACCAACAAGGGGAAAGGTCATTACCTTAACAGAGAACAGTTCCTCGTCGCAACTAGTAACATCCAAACTCCGAATGAATCGTCGAACCTGGGCAAGGAAGGCGAAAACACGCCACATGAACAATTCTGGGCAGGGCCCTATGTAATCGAAAAAGCGCTCGGGAATGACACGTACAGTCTGGTTAACCTCGAAGGTCAAAAGCTAAGCACCCCAGTCGAGGGAAAGAACTTGAAGCACCTTAATTAGAGCATTATATGTAAGCAACACTAAGAAATGGATATCTAAATAAATGGAGAAGCTTGATTTATCTAAAGTGGCACTCTTCGATGCATTTTATTTTCAAACTCCAGATCCAACCAGAATGGGTAACTAAACCAATCTAGCTAGGCACACTTACAAAGGCTTTAACGCCACAGAAACGAACTGGCCATGATGCCATCTCCCCTAGTGCCTCGTCGCAAATAAAAGGCTCTAACGCCAAGGCCTAGACGCCAAAAACATACAAAGACCTCGAAAGCAGGCACAGAGCTGATGTTCATATAAGCCGTAAGGGCCCTATGAGCTATATGACACAGTCATCTACCCACAAGACACCCCGTTAGCGGTGGGTACTTTGTATCTAGGCTAAATAAGCTAATGATACATTCGGACCCACTACCACACGACCATGAGGACCTCTCTTTATGAGGCGTCGAGGGGACGATAAATGGGATTAACATCTACCTTTAAAGGTGGATGGAACCCCGAGGCATCTGATTCGCCCACATTTACGGGAGTTGTAGGCGAATTACGCAGCCGAGGGACCTCCTCCAAAAAACCTAAAACATAGCCTCGAGGAGGAGATAACGAGAAGCAGATTGGTCGAATTCTAGGCCGTGACAGGAGAATAGTACCATGTCTAAGCTCCAGCCTTGACCGTCACTCCCCCATCGAGTTACTTTATTATCGAAGCGCAAGCATAGTTGCTACCCACCGTAAGTTCCTCATTTTACTTGGGGCAAATGGATTATCAAAACACCACCATGTTCTTCTGGAGGATACCTTGTATCCTCGATAACCACCCAGTACACCGAGGCAAAACGGGTACCTGTGGCTTCGATAGCCTTTGTTTGCTTTTAAAAACAGGCAAGTAGCTAAAAAGCCTTTGGGAAGGGTGATCCGTAAGCCCCCACTAGCTTGGTTTACTATCTCCCACATCGAAGTAAGCCCTGGAGTTGCACCTCGAGTACCCTTAGGAGCCTGGAATATAACAACAGCAACTTCGTACTTACTCATGAAGTTCTCAGCACACATACAAATAAAAAAAGAAAAAATAAAAACTCCACTCAAACAACAAAGGCTTCTCCATAGACGTCGTCAACACAGCTTACAAGCACAAAATGGGAAAAGGCCAAGTACAAGAATTCTGACATCAGAAAGCAAAAAGGAAAAAATAAAAGCTTCGCTATTACAACACGGGAGAAACTTCATTAGACGGCACAATGCGACGAGGGGAGGGATCTCCAAAACCTTTCATGTCCTCCCAAGGCTTTTCTTCAACCTCCAGATCCTCTTCATAATTTCGAAAGCCAGAGTGATCTTGCCTAGAAGGAGTGAGTTCCCTAATGGGCTCAGACTCACTTTCGCTCTCCTCACTGTATGCGGCTGAGGATTCTTGAAACAAATAGCTGCTCCTTTTATCGAAGATAACACTCACACCACCACCAGTACTCGACACTTCGACGCCACCAAGATCCTGTGCGAAAATATCAGCAGAATCGTCAGACATCATCCTTCGGACCATCCTGGGGATTGCTCTTCAAATCATCCTTCGAGCCATCCTCTGGAGCATCCTTCGAGCCACCTTTGGGATTGTCTTTCGGATCATCCTTCGAATCACCTTGTAAGTGGTTGTATAATAGACACCAACCGCTCTCTAAATTTGGGCGGATATTGAATATCCACCCAATTATAGACAAGGACTGTAGTGTTTGGATTTTTAGCATCTTCCCTTATCTATAATCTAGGGAATTTCCCTAGATTTTGAGCATCATAGTTTCGGGGGCATAAACCCATCGAGCTACGTGTCGACATCCTAAAGGGGGAACAAGTAAGCTAGGTATAGGGAGTGAAGTAAGGAATAAATCGAGGACCCATGACGAAGATTTTCCTTTATAGATAAATACCATCGAAGAGAAGCCTCACTTCAAAGTTCCCGAAGATACAGTTACACTAGACATGATTAATCGAAGAATAGTATCATCGCTAAATCGAGGAGGGGCGATCGAGAATCAAAGGGTTGAATTCGTGTCTGCGACAGGAGTATAGTATTATGTTTAAGATCAAGCTTTGACCGACACTCCCCCATAGTGTTACTTGAAATATCGATGCTTGATTCGATACCTACCATAAGAATCCAACTCTACTTAGGCAAACCAGATATCTTCGATACCTACCATAAGCATCCTATGTATCCAGGCAAACCAGGTATCCACAACTTCGATATGCTGGCCAGTTTGAGGCAAGGAAAGTAGTGAAAGGCCTATGGGAAGGGTGATCCGCAGCCCCCACTAGCTTGGGTTTTCTGTCTCCTACGGCGAAGTAAGCCCTAGAATTGCACTCTAAACAAACAACCTAGGAGCCTAGAATGAAAAAGAAAAGGAAAGCATGTGCTTGATCAGATCTTACACTAAATTTAAAAATCTAACATAGTAAAAACAAAATTTCTTACATTGCAGATATTCAGCATACAAAAAACATTGAGGCTAGCATCAGAAACGCCATTTACAAAAAATTCTATAATATCCACTCGAAGCAACGACTAAATTTATCCTTTGGGACATTCGGAATCAGGAGAGGTATTCTTTTCCAAAGACGCACTGATCGATTCAATAGGACGCTCGATATGAGGAACAACTTCGACTGGGGCACCACTTGAACCAGCAAATGTATCCACAACAACTTCTTTGCCCTTCGATGCCAAAACCATCGTCGCATTATCTCCTTTCAGAGATCTCCCCATAATACCTCCACCTTCGCTAGCAAGATTCTGCCGACTAGTTATTTCGACATTACCCTCGATATCACCTTTAGTGATACTCTTAGCATTTTCCTAGATGTAAACTGAGTCACTTTCTCAACCTTCATCACCATCGGAATCATCTTCCTCAGAATCATCTTTCGCACTACTTTGGGACCCAGCCGACTGTCGATAAACTTGCGCAATTCAGCATGGGAGAGAAGCTTCTCATCACCCTCAATCTCTAGATAAGAGTCATCCACACTCATAGCCCCATAGTCAGCAGGTTCTATTCGAAGATGCCTAAAAAGATCTTACCCATGTCTTCGACATGCTCTATTCGTCAAAATAGCATTAGTAGCCTCAGAATTTTTAATAAATCCCTCAAAACATCACCCATCTCAAGATGAGGCTGGACAAGCACAAGGGCATTGATGGTTTTTCTCAAGCTATCCTCAACTATGAGACGACAATTATGTTTATTAGCCAGGTCCAGAGCACTTCTCCTCGCTTCCTCTAGAAATTTCTCCTTAAGCTTCGCTTCCTCCACCAACTGGGCAGAGGCAGAATCCCTATCTTATTCAGCTTGCGCCAGCTTATGCTTCAAATCAATTTCGATACCTGAAGTAAGAAGATACAATAAGATCAATGCCCATAAGTTAAATGGTCATCCCACATATCAATTCATAACAACACAAGATCAGGTTTATTATTTCATATCGAAGGGAAAATTCGATCACCTTTTTGGTTTGCCAGATCCACCTCAACAACAATCACAGCCTCTAGAAGACAAGAATCATCAAGCATACGAAATAAAAATTGAATGCAGGAGCCCCGTGAAAATCAGAACCACCTGGGTGAGTAAAAATAGTAGGAGAAGGCTTTTGAGGTGCATCTTTGGCTTCAGAAGAGTCAGATAACACAATAGTTTCATTCTGAGGATGCGTTATAGGAGAAAGCGTCGGAGCAGTCTTCTCAAAAGGAATATCAACATTAACTTCGACAGAGGCATCGACAGGAACATGAACAGGAACAGGGGCACTTGGAACCTCATTACTTTGATCGGAAACAGAGGCAGACACTTTCTCAAAAACAAATTTGCCAGCACCAACCTTATCACTACCACATAGATCCTCGGATTAACCTTTTTGATACAACCCTCATCATTAACAGCCTTCATGACATGAGAGTCTTTTTCAGTTTTACCTTTAGACCCCGCACTCTTCGACACAACTCTCTTCTTCGATGTAATCTTCTTCGAACCAGGGAAAATAAACCCCAACGAACTACCAGCTCCGCTTAACCGTTTAGCTTTACTCACCTCGCTCTGCAGAATAATGTCAACTCTTTCAGGAAAAAAATAGTGGCAAGTATTAATACTTCAAACAACATACTCTAGACATATGGTGTTTGTTACCTGTTCGATAGTCCCTTTTTCTATACGAGCTCGTTTTGAATCCTTCGAGGTACCCTCAGTAGTATACTCCTAATATATAAGAGGCTCAAGAGTGTTAAGAAGACGAAAAGGAAATAAAAAACGAAAATAACGACAAAGATTACCTGAGTAGTCACTTTTCTCTTCAACAGTATCTGCCTACAAGACAACTCATTTTCCTCCTCAAAGAAGTGCAGATTGTGATTTGGAAATTGATGACTAGTCTCGAAGTCAGCTCGAGGCCAATATCGTTCCTTATCTCTTTAGCCCAGCAAGACAGACCCTACGAACAGTATAGGTTCAGTAAACCAATCTTCATCGGGGGTATAATTAGGAAGATCAGGTAAAACATATTCCACCCCATCCAAAAGATCAAATTGGTCCCCCCAGGGAGCAACTTCGTTATCCAAGGTTAGACGAGCACGATAGTGTGTGAAGAAATTTGCATTAGTAAAATAATCTTTTGGCTTCGAATCTCCGCGAGACTCCCCTTCCGAACGAAGAACCCACTCGTTGATCAGTTGAATCGAGTTGCATGTCAATTGAATTACTCCACGAGCTTCGGGCATCGAGGAAATAATATCGAGAAATAAGGAATTCGAAGCATTGTAAAAAGGAGGAACGAGCCCCGCAAATAACTGGTGGGTGGTCATCAACAATTGATTTTTGTTACACCCATAATTCTCGATTAACTCAGGAGTTAACCTACCATCGGGAGAATCCACATAAGTAAGCTTGAGCCAGTTATACTAAAACCCAACGAATTCATCTTCGCAGTCAAGATGTCTAGACCAAGAGAAGTCATCTGGAGATATGCAGCAGCAAAGCTCCCAAACCCTAAAAATTGTTATAATCATAAACGACAAAAAACCTGTCTTTATGAATTAGGAGTGAAAATGAAGAAGCGGGTATACAAAGGATTGAAGAAATAACCAAGATTTGAGGTTAAAGGGAAGAATTTTACAGAAGGCTGAAGAAGAAGACGGGGAAGAAGAGGGAGAATTTGAAACTGGAAGAAAGAGGAATTTTAGTGGGATAAACGATTAAATAGGAAGGAGGGAATAACCGGCGCTTCGAGTAAGAAGGTCAAAAGTGGCGACAATCTCGGATGCATGCAAAACGTGTGTCAGGGAGACGTCATTTCAGGCAGTGATGGGGCACGTGTCGAGGAAGAAAAGCGCTAGAGGTTTTCTTCTCCAGCATATTCGATTACTGAATAAGAAAAGAGGCAAACTGTGGTGGATAAAACCCATCGAGCTACATGTTGACATCCTAAAGGGGGAGCAAGATAAGCTAGGAATAGGGAGCGAAGTAGGGAATAAATCGAGGACCCATGACAAAGATTTTCCTCTATGGATAAATACCATCAAAGAGAAGTCTCACTTCGAAACTCCCGATGATACAATTACACTAGACATGATTAATCGAAGAATAGTATCATCGCTCTAAACTTTGATATGTAAACCGAATTACTCGACAAAGTATGACACCCACGATGTATATTTTTTCCTATTATCTAGGTGTACTCCACTTTGTTTTTCGCAATATATATAGCGAGCTCAAATTCATTTGTAGTGGTTGGATTTTTGGTAAGTCTTGAGGACTTTGAGAGAGACTAAGTTAATATTTTTCATGTAATCTCCTCTGGTCATTAAGCTCATATCCTTTGTAGTGTAATCACCAAAGATCTTTATATTTAATATTAACGATAGTTGATCTTGTTTTCCGTAACATGCTTCGCAGTTAACTTCGAGTAAAGATTAGTGTGTGTGCTCGATTCATTAATTAACCTCGGAATAGTCTGCATTACACACATTCTTGGTATTGATTTATTGGTTGTTAGGTGTAAGATCTCCATGAAGATTTATACCGACACAGTAGTACTTTCTCTAAGGGATATGTGAATGAGAATACTAATACAGAAGTTACATTTAGTGCTTGAGAATACTCTCAACCAACCTCTGTGGTTGAAACTTTGTCACCGGACTCAAACTTTGTATTGTGACCGAAAATTTACCATGTAACTTATATTACTATAACACATAACTTGTTTTGTATTTTAAAAATATTCATCATAAATAAAATTTGGCGCTATAATCCTAAAATTGCCCCATGAGTGACCCAAAATCTGCCTCATAACCTACGATTGCACTATCAATAAAATATCTGGGTGATTTCTACCATGATCAAAACTCGTCATGTGTTTCGAATATGTTTAATGGACACAAAATTTCACAAATCTATGTATGACTTAAAATTTGTCATTGTCTCATGGCTACAGTGAGGTGAACACAAAGTGGAGTCTTCCCAAATTGGTTCCACCGGGAAAAGGGAGGCAACTTGTGAAGGCCAACAAAAGTTATCGTTTTGCACTTGGAATTTCGCTTTACCAGAAGCAGAAATGCTTTTACTTTTCAGGATGTAGAAGTCAATCCCAGAAGGTAGAAGTAAAAAAGTTTTGTTTGTGAGAAAATTAACTTTTTTTTCTGCTTCAGAGAAATTTAACTTTTCTACTTCTAAAAGTCATTCCAAAATTGTGTTGCCAAACTAATTTCCTGACTTTCCGGCTTTCAGAAGTAGAAAAGCAACTTCTTAAGGTGGGTCGTTCCATGTTTCTTTGCTTTAACGCTTAACCATTTTGCCTTAACCCTAAAATGCGTAATGGGTAGTTATTCAAGCCAAATATTTCTTTGCACTTTGACCAGGATTAACTGGACAAGTGTGAAATCGTTGAGCGTTAGATTTTCTCCATTTTGCAAAATGGTTACCCGTCCAAACGCATAGCGGCTAGGGGTTCTGTGCATTCTCTTTTCGCAGCCACAAGAGATTTTTTTTTCTGCTTCAGAGAAATTTAACTTATCTACTTCTAAAAGTCATTCTTAAATTGTTGGCAAATAACTTCATGACTTTTTGGCTTCGGAAATTGAAAAGCAACTTCTCAAGGTGGACCGTTCCGGCCTTCTGTGCTTTAACGCTTAACCATTTTGCCTTTACCCTAACGGTGTAATGGGTAGCTGCTCAAGCCCAATATTTTGTTTGCGCTTTGACCATAATTGACTGGTCAAGTGCGAAACCATTAGGCGTTTTGCAAGATTTTTCCAGCTCAAAAAGGTTCCCCGTCCAAATGTATAACGGCTAGGGGTTCTGTGCGTTCTCTTTTGACAGCTGCAAGATTTTCGCCTTCCAAACAAATTCACAGACCTCCACTGTCTTTCGTTCCTTCGTTCCTACCACCAGAAATCTCAAAATGGTATAAAGTTTTCTCGAGTTCCTCTACTTTCTGATTATATGGTAGGGTTTTATGTTTGATTTCTGTGATTTTGCAGTCTTATTTTTCAAACTAGGGTTTACTAGTACTTTTGGTGTTCTTTTTGTTGATTTCGTATCCTTTCAAGTGTTATGTTGAGATTGGGAGAGTCGCACTCGTCAACTACAGAGAAAATTATGGTAAACGTGTAGTTATTGTTGATGTTGTTGACCAAAACAGGGTAAGCTTTTTATTTTTCAGACCCGAGTTTCATAGCTTGTTTGGATAGTCATTCAGAAGTAACTTTTTGACTTCTAAAAGCCAAAAAGAAAGAAGGTAGTTTGGCTATTACAATTTCAGAATGACTTTTGGATGCAGAAAAGTCAACTTTTTCTGAAGCAAAACCTTTTTTCTTCTGACTTCTGCAATTGACTCAGAAGTCAGAAGTATATCCAAACAAGCTCTGATCAGACCCAAAATCTCGATATCGTGATCAGAAATTTGAACGAAAAAAATACTGTGACCCAAAATGTATAACCACCCAATTAGTTACAGCGAGGTGATCACAAGGAGCAAAAGTAAATTGCTTCCTTCGAGAAAAGGGAAGCAACTTGTGAAGGCCAACAAAAGTTGTCATTTTGCACTAGGAATTTTGTTGTAATACCATAAGTAGAAGTGCTTTTACTTCTCTAGAAGTAGAAGTCAATCCCAGAAGTTAAAAAGGTTTTGCTTCAAAGCAAATTTTCTTCTGATTCAGAGATATTTAACTTTTATACTTTTAAAAGTCATTCTGAAATTGTGTTGCCAAACTAATTTCCT